>PVIC010029237.1:0-22669 GCA_004025085.1 Thryonomys swinderianus
AAAAAAAAAAAAAGAAAACGGTAGCCTTTCATTTCCTTCTGAATATACACTTTCCTTCTCTTGGATTTCTGGATCTAATAGCTCGCCCAAGGAGGCGATTTAAGAGCCATTTTCTCCTATTTATGTTACATCCTATGCCATTTTGCCCATTATTCTGATGAGCTATTGTTGGCATCCTACAGCAGATTTCCCACACTTCCCCACGGCAGACAATATGCTCTCTGCCTCTGAGGAACCGAGACATTTCTGTACTGTCCTCCGCCCGGACCCCGCGGCCGACCACCACAAATCTGAAGCCTGGCTCACACCCCTGTGACTCCCCCGTGGAGTGGTATCTCCTTCCCTGTCTCCTCTCCTCTTGCACACAGCCTGACCTATCTTCACCAGCACCCTCCTTCCTTGAACAGTACAGGAGCCTTAACCTGAGAAGGGAGACCGCGCCGCGGCTCCAGGCAGCCTGTTCAAGGCGCACTCTCAACACTGCTCCTTTTGAAAAGTCTTTGATCACTCGTGCTAGAATTTTCTGGCTTTGAGCAGAGACCTGGTTCCCATCATCACCCTGGTTCCTCCCCTCTTTTCACTGCCCTTTCAGGAACGGAAAATACACTGGTCTCTTCTTCCTTTGTTGTTTGACCTGCCAACACCCTAGTCTGCAGGGCCTGCTTTCTGCTGAGTGACTTAATGTCCTTTGCTAAGCAAGGAGAGAAGCTGTGCCAGGTGGTAAGATGGCAGGTTTTACTACCTTGCAACACATTATCCTGAGAACACAGCACAAAGTGGGTTTTGATCCATATGCACTAAGTAAAACTTAAACTGAGAAACATGACTTGGGACTTTTTTTTGATTGGTCCTTGTCAGTCTTTATTTCATGATGGAACCGTCCCTAGGCAGAAGTGGGATTCAGACACCAGAGCCACACTCTGCTCCTCCCAGTACTACCGTCAGCCTCTGAGTGGGGAGGAATGTTCTTTCTGGAGTAGAAGGAACAGGTAAATCAGGCCTGGAAGTTCAAATCCATCCACGTAACCTGACCCTGTTAGTAGGTGGCTAGGACCCCATGGGTCCTTAGGTGAGGCATTAGATGACAGCAGGCGACTGAACAGAAGTAACCAGGACACTGTTACAGGGACAAGGAGCAGCCTGTGTAGCGATAAAGTACTAGATAGGTTGGGAGAAACCAGGTGGTCAACTGACTGCTATTTCCCCAAACTGTTAAGTGCTTCTCCGCTGACTTATAAAAAGAGAGAAGACTTATTTAATCACAGTGAATTAGGCTCATGTCTCCTCCTTCCCCAAATACCAAGAAAATAACCAAAGAAACTACCATGTATTCATCCATCCTCCAACCAGCCTATACTTTTGAGTGCTTTTTGTATCCTGGACAAAGAGGTACAGGTGCTAAAATAATTGTAAGGGGGCAGTGATGTTCAATGAGAAAGTAACCAGTCATGGGGTGGGGGGAGAATGGACCGGGGAGAGGGGTAGGTAAGATTTTGGGGTCCAGTGAAGGAAGTTATTTATTTATTTATTTATTTAGAGACAGGGCCTCACTGTGTAGTTCAGGTTGGCCTTGAACTCACTATGTAGCCCAGATTGGCCTCAACCTAATGATTCTCCTGCCTCAGCCTCCTGAGTGCTGGGATTACAGGCCTGCACCACCATGTCCTGCTCTCAGTGAAGTATTTTTAAAACCCCGAACACAGTGTGTAAGGGCACAGACATTTCCTATCGCCAGATGATGCCTTTGAAGAATTTCAGAAAACCACAAAGCAGATAAATCAAACTTGCAACAATGCAGTTAGAGAGCAATTTATAATTCCACTGAAGAAAAGAGCTGGGCACCCCAGCAGAAACCTGGGAGCATGTCAGGCTCTGAGTAATGGGAAGCAGAGGCCCTGGGTGGGCACTAGATAGGGGGCATAAGAAGAAACTCAGGGATATGGAACAGGCTCTACATGGCAGAATGGCTTTGCTAAGTGAAGGGGAGGAGGCGTTTTCTGGCCAGCTCCTAAGGCTAGCAATAGACCAGAGCATAATGCCTCTTCTGGTACAGCAAACAGAGAGAGAGAGACAGCTCAGTAATGCAGGGAGACTTCGAAAGAGTCTCTAGTTTGCCTGCTACTTCCTATTGGCTTTAAGACATCTCACTAGCCTCCCAGGCCCTGCCACAAAATGAGAAGGGTAAATGTATTGGGGAGCTCCGTGGGAGAGGCCCACGAGGAGCTCCATCTGGGCCTGCAGAGAGTGCAGAGCTTGGCTGCAGGGCTGTCATGCTAAAGGTGGGGCTCCACTTCCCGAGGAGAGCATGGCTCTCGGTCTCACTGTGGAAAGGACTCGACCTTTCAATCTGTCCTCAGACCACATACCCAGGACCCAGAGAGGAGCCCTGGCTGGCAATGTGCCTGCTATGGACACACAGGTGAACCCCACAGCTGTGGGAGCTGCTCAGAAGAAAGCCAGCAGGGGCAATTCAAATAAAGCACATCAGGAATCGCTAACGTGATGTGCGCCAGGATCTTCCGGAGTACGTGATGAAAATGTGGATGGCCAGAGCCGCCCCAGGCAAACTGTATTTTTACTGTCAATGACTTGAGAACCAGTGCGCCACACACTTGCTGAGTGAGTTCTCAGCAGCTACTGATGGACTCTAGGTGAGGACTGGCTGGAGATTTTAAAAAGTTCAACTACTCAGAAGGAGGTGGAAGGGTTGCAAGTTCAAGGACGGCCTGGCAAGACTCTGTCTCAAGACAAAAATAACTCTGGGGCTGTAGCTCCATAGTATGCTTGTGGGTTTGAGCCTCTGAAAAAACAACAGAACAGAACAAAACCTACTGTGTTACTTGTCTGGAAATTCTGATTTTTATTCACTCCCAGTAATTTTAATGTAAGACCAGGGTTGAAAGCCAAGACTTTTGTTTGAAGAAAATGAGCTCTCTTCCAAATTGCTAGGAATAGGGAAAGAATCATCTCTCCGAACAGTGATTGCAGCAGACATAATGACCAAAACACGATGATCTTTTGATCACTGACTCTTAGGAAACAAGTACTTGCCAGAAATAGAGTGGAGACACGAAAATACTAAAAAAATGAAATGTTAAAAAAAAAACTGTATCATGTCTTGGATGGGGTAAAGGTTAAATATCAACAGAGTAAAGTAGGCTACTAAACAAAAGAAAACAAAAAAAACCAGGCACTATCAGGTGTCTTGGAAAAATATGATTATTGACCACCCCACCTAACATTCAGGAGAAAAGAAAATCTCATTAAAATGTAAAATCACAGCATTCAAACTAGTGACTTTAAAAAGCAATTACAGCTTATGTTTATCAGGGCTGGGGAGTTGTAGGGTGGCAGAAGGGGACAAACTGAGAATCAAGATATGTCATGCACTTGTACAAACCCTCAATGTTGAATATGATCATGATGTATATATAAAATGTACACATAAAATCAATTTTAACATTTTTTAAAAAAGAGCAATTCCAGAAATTTTGTCACTTGAATATAGAGTACAAAGATGGAGAGATGGGAAATAAAATTGAGAAACATAAGAGATGTGATAGCTTCACTCCAAAGGGCCATAATTCCCACCAGAGGATTTCTTGAGAAGGTAAAATGGGAAAAAGAACAAGAGTAATTGCAAAAAGAAGAAAAAGAAAAAAGATCCTGAGACTACCTGGGTCATGTCAGAAACACAAGTAAAAAAAAATTAGAGGTGCTCACTTCTGTACTGCTTATCCCCTTAATGTGGACAGAGTAAGTGGCAAAATGTTGGTTTAAACTATCAAATTACCATACTCCTGAGGAGAATGGAGGAATAGGTGAAAAGAAACCTCTGTTTTTAATTTATACACTTTACATATATTTGTATGAGTTAGTAATGTTTTTAATTGAAAGATTTAAAAGTAACTACTAGAAAAAGAATTAGCATTAAGAAAAAGCCAATATAAAGCTTCTTTAGCAAAGCAAAAGTTAGAGAACAGGAAAAAAAAAGAGTAAAAAGAAAGAATGAGATTTGGAAAACATGAAGAATATTGGAAACAGATAAAATAAATGATCCACACACTCAAGATAGTTTTCAAGCCCAATATCCAAACCAAAGCAAATTACTAGAAAAATAGGCCAAGACATAAGAATTTGCAAGTCATAAAAGAATGAATATCTAACAATTAGGTGAAATGATTATCAAGTACATTAATAAATGATTAGTAAGATGAGGATTGTTTTTAACCTGTCAGATTTGCAAAGTTAAAAGATTGCTAATATTTGGGTTGGGAAAGATGCAAGGAAATGGGCACTTTTAAACCCAGGGCATGAAAACATTTGAGACAGTTTTGCTCAATTTAATTTGGCACGTGAACCAAAATTAAAAATTAAAATACTCATACCATTCCTAGTAGTAATTCTACTTCTGCAAAACTTCTGTTAGAGAAATAATTATACTTGTGCAGAGAGATGTTCTCTAAATCATCGTTTATTTCATATGAAAAAGACATGACTTTAATGTTTATGATCCAGGGATTAGTTAAATAAATTCTACTTCATTTGTGCTAGGAATGAAGATATTTATGTAGATATTTTTAAAGGATATGGATGTATGTATACATGAAAAGGTTGTCATGATGTGTTACTAATTAGTAAAGTTGGGCAATATATGGACAATGAACCCAGTTATGCTAATGAGTAGGACATTTTATATGCCTTAAAAATCTGAAAAGATAGACATTAAATCAGAGATTCCCAAACTTCCTGAGTTCATGGCACCCTTAGGTCTTATTAAGTGTTTCATGGTAACCCTGAGCCAAAAGAAGTACCTGATGGTTTTGTTTATTAAGGTCAGAGTCAAAAACTTAGCACACATATTTATGTCTTATCAACTTAGTAGTTATTTTTATTTCATTCTTTAATCAGAACCTGTTGGGCTGTGCACATTTTCTCAAACTTTGGAATCAGATTGGACTCTATCCCCATTGTCTGTACCATATTTATTTTTTTCCAATCAAAAAGTGAAGTTCTGGGGGACCGGAGGGTTAGCTCAGTGGTTCCGGCGCCTGCCTCACAAGTGCAAGGTCCTGAGTTCGATCCCCGGTAACCACATATAATGCTGGGCGTGGAGACACGCCCACCAACAATCAACACCGCATACCACAATGCCAGACGTGGTGGCTCACGCCTGTAATCCCAGCACTCGGGAGGCAGGGACAGGAGGATTGCTGAGTTCGCGGCGGCTTGCCTGGGCACCATAGTGAGCTCAGGGCCAGCCTGAACTACAGTGTGAGACCCTGTCTCAAAAAGCAAAAAAAAAAAAAGGGAAGTTCTGGACAGTTTGTGTGTTCATTCTACATATTGTGACTTTTATTAGTTTTTATAAGGTTTTCCAGTTCCAGATGAAGATGTCAGGAAGACAGCAAAAGTGAAAGGGGACTTGAGAATTTCAGAAACAAAAAAGTAAAAGGGGCCCAGCCCAGGGGCAGAGGTGTCTGATGTCCCCTTCTGTCATTTTAAAAGTGGCTCGAGTCTGTCTGGGTCTTGGTTCTGCAGCCCCTAAGTAAACACACCTCTTTCCCTCACAGAACAGGAGCTAATGCAAGATGCAGTTACAGCTGCTAGTTACTTCAAAAGAGCAGAGGGATGAAAAGCACAGCTCTGGGGCCCTCGCCCTGGGTTCTAGTCCTAACTCTGTACCAGCTCTGTGGCTTTGTGCAAGTTCACTAACTCTGCTATGTCCCAGTTTCCTCATTTGTTCTATGGTGAGAATAACAATGCTTTCTGTTGAGGGCATATAGAGTGGAAGACACCTACTGTACTGCTGGTACAGTGCAAGTGCTAGTTAACATCATTAAACCAGAATCAGGAAATGGTCAGGGTTTGTCCCAGTTGTCACGACATGTGAAGGTCAGAGGAAAGTCACCAGGAATCCATGTAAAGTCAAAGCTACGAGGAAGGAGAAATTAGGAACAAGTAGAACTTAGTGTCGGGGAATCTCTGTTCTTGGGATAGAGTAACAAGGCAGAGAATAAAGTAATCCCATGATCTTGTGGATTATTTCCACATCTCTCACACTTCAAAACCTTTAAGCAGTTCTTTTTACCTCATCTCTATGTCCCATAAAGTGATGTCATCGCTGATCCAAGGATTGGATGGCTCTGCTGGAGTTATGAAAGGATCGTATTCCACGTACTGCTCCGTGTAAGCAATTAAGCTGCAGGAGGGAAGCAGAGCAGAGGATGCTGATTTCCCATAAAAAGTTTAACTCATTGTTGCACATATATGACAGCTATGTCCATATCATTGTAAATTAAAAGAAAAAATAGTTCCAATCCCACTTCTGACAAATACAACGACTTTCACCCCTCCCGTTCCCGTCTTGTCACGAGCTGCCTGTCCGGTGTTCCACTTCCTCACTGTGAAGGTTTTTCAAATTCTACAGACCTCAAGGAGTTCACCTGAGCAATTTTCTAAAACAAAGTTAGTTTAATTGTTATAATTTAATACATACATCAATAGATGCTGCAAATCTAAACAGAGATGAAACAATCAAATAAATGGTGCTGTGATTATTCAGATATGTGCAAAAAGCAAAAGCAGTAATCGTTTTCTTCAGGATCTTTATTTCCAAAAAATGTATCTGTGATGATCTCATGTGGAAGGAAGGATACTAAATAAGGAGGCACTGGAGGAAAGAAAAGTGGAAAAGGTAGGAACATTGCCTGTTCCCTATCTATATTTAACAGCATGAAACCTATCAAGTCATCCTAAACCGAATTTTCAAAGTCTTTTTCATTTTTTTATGCTGCCTAGTCTGCCTCTTTGTTCAGTCCTTCATCTTGTCTATTCTACTTTCAGAATACCTTTGAACTCAGTCCTGCCCCTACTGTTCCCATACTCCCTGCTTCTGCCAAATTCACCCTCTGTCACTCAGAGGATCTTGCTGCCTCTGACCTTACTCTGACCTCTACTTCTGCTGAACTGCAAGAGTCACTCTTCTCAAATACATATCTTACACCATTCCTCTGATTAATACACTCCAATGGCTCCTCTGAAGGAAAAGATAAGGAAACATATATTAACATACCAGTCTACTTTTGTGTTTTTATATGCATTCCTTTTTTTTTTTTTTTTGAGACAGGGTTTCACTTTGTAGTTCAAGCTGGCCCTGAACTCACTATGTATCCCAGGCAAGCCTCGAACTCAGCAATCTCCTGCCTCTGCCTCCTGAGTGCTGGGATTACATGTGTGAGCTACCATGCCCAGTGGTACTGATTGCTGGTGGGTGTGTCACAACAGCTGGTATTGCTAAATGTGGTTACTAGAGATCAAACTCAGTACCTTGCACTTGCCAGGCAGGCACAGGAACCACTGGGCTAAATCTATGGCCCCTCTCCTATCCCTTCTTACAGAGCTACTTTCTATTCCTTCTAGCACTTACCTGTATTTCCACATTAGATGCTTTTGTACCTATTTTTTTGTTTATTTTTATTTTTATTAGCACAGTATATATACACATCATGATCACACTCACTCAATATTGGGATTTATACCAGTATATGACATGATTTAATTCTCATTTTTTTCTTGTTCCTCTACCCACCTCACAACTCCACACCCCCTAAATACATAAGCTTTGTTTCCCTTTTTTTTTATTACGATCACATTTTTTCTTTTTCCTTCATTACTCACACCTCCACCACATTTCCCTTTAAATATTTTCTATTTCACACTATGCATCATACATTCTAGAACTCACATCTTCAGTTTCTCATACTAGAGAACAGATTTGATATTTACACATCTGTGACCTATTTATTTCACTTATGAGTATGTCATATGTGAAAATGACTCAAACTTATCATTCTTTAAGGAAGAGTAATACTCCACTTTATAGAAGAGCCACGTCTTCTTTATTCGGTCTCCAGTTGATGGTCATTTGGGCCTTAACTTTCTACTCAGTGGTCATCTATCCCCCAGTCCTTATTGCCCAATGATTTTTCAAATATAACAATTTTTGCTAAGTCGGTGGTCAACCCCCATATTTTTAAACCTGATCTGCTACTCAGCTTAGTACATATCACTTTTTTCAAGTTTTAAAAATCAAACTTGTAAAATAGCAGACATTTTTCTGCATTTTAAGTATATTCACTGATCAATCAATTCTGTTCTCTTTCTCCTGGAAGTCCTCTTTTCCACAACCTTTTGACCCCTTGCTTTAATATGGACTGTTTGCTCTATGGATCTGATGCAAAATTGTCATCCTGAAACTTCCCTCATTTCTCTGTTGAGCCCCTGCTCCTTGGATTCCACGTCTGGCTGTTGGTTTTACTTCCTAGCTGTGTTGAAATACATCCTTTAGTACTCTTCTAAGAAAGGATACATGAGAATTAAATATCTTTAGTACATGCAAGTTTAAAAATGCTTTTATCTCCATAGTGGACTGATGATGATACACGCGACACTTTAGGTTAAAAACCATTTCACTTCAAGACTGAAGGCATTGCTCCACATTTTTGGTATTCATGCTTTTATTGAGAAGATCTGCTTCAACTTTAAAAGAATTTTGTTCAGTTTCTTTTCTCTGTGACAACTTGGAACCTTCCCTTTACTGCTTGAGTGCTCTGAATTTTTGTGATTGCCCTTTGCTGATTTGGCATGATATGCAATAAATAAAAATATATTTCTCAGAATTTTGTTATTTCTTTGCTAATTTCATGCCCACCATCTTGTAGGTTTTCATATTCTGTACTCATTTTTAGTTAAATATTGAACATCCTGAATTGTTAATCTAATTTTTCCTGCCATTTTTCATCTTCTTGTCTTTTGTCTTTCAATCCACCCCTACTTATTTTTTTGAACTGAACATCATTCTATATGTGTGGATGCATTTGTAGAGATCATTCTGGCTTGTCATAGTAGCTAGTTTCTTTTTTTTTTTTTTTTTTATGAGAAAGGCTAATTGCTTAGTGACCTAGTTGCTTTTCTTCTTGCTGAGACAAGATACCTGATGCCCAAAGTTAAAGGAGGGAAGGATTATTTATCTCATAGTTTATAGAGATTTCAGGCCATAATCAACTGGCTCCAAGGCTGGGTAGCATGGTAGTCAGGCATTGTAGAGGAAAACAGTTCGTGGTAGGCAGAACGTCGCAAAATAAGCAAGAGACCGTAGCAACTTCTTTCTGACCCTTTCATCCTCTGTTTAGGCTGCAAACCTCTCTCTGGCATTAGGGAAGTACCAAAACAATCAGTGGACTGATTTAATACTTACACAATCTTAATCCCAGCATCACATACTCTAGATTCTACCACCCCTGAAAAAGCCCTACCTGTGACTGCATGAGGCTTTTGAGGGGACATGTAGACATAAATCGTAACATCTCTTGGCTTGAATTTGCAATCTTCCTGCATCAGCCTCCCATTGTATATTTTCCTATTTTATAAATAAAATATCTCATACCTCAGAGGATATGATTCTATATTTTTATTGTGAATTTCTTCTATTTGTTGAATTGAGTTTGGCTCTTTCAAAGTCCTTCCTTCTGTGTGTTTATGCGAATTATTGTATACTTTCTCACTGGAGCTTTCCTCGTGTGCCTGGAACAACGTGTGCTCATGAGCGAAGTTCTGAGATCTTCGTGGAGGCTCAGTGTATGTATGAACAGAGCTTTCAACTGATGGGCTTCATGGTCAGATTACAAGCAACTTGCCCTTTTTTTAGGGCTCCAAATGAGAGAACTGGAGTCTTTCCTCCAGGGACATCTATTGTTATCTAAGCAGGGGTCAGTGAGCTTCCACTTCGGGGTCATGTAGTAAATACTTCAGTCTCTGTGGCACTGACCAGGGAGACCCCTGGTTCTCAGCCCAGCAGCTTCCTGGGTGACGATGAACAGTCTGCTAGGGAGGCGCAACACAAAGGAGAGGCCAGGCAGGCAATAAAGGTGGAAACCATGGTCGATACACGCAGCTATTTGTGTCCAAAGTCGATACTAATAACCATAGAAAGACCTGGAGAAAGATAGCAAAAGCAAGAATGGGGGGGGGGGGCTAGGGACAGGTAAGGGCTTTACCAGGTGCCCAGGACAGAAGGGACATAGTAGGCCACACACAGGTAAGATATATGCAGCAGAGTGCAGAATCAGAGGCAGATGGAAAGTAAAAATTAAACTCCAGGAAATCCAGAGGATGTCTTTTAGAAACAGTCCTTCTCACTGAACACTTTAAAATTCTCGTCCTCTTATTCATGACTCCTCCTAATTAGTACTTGGCTTTAATTTCTGAATGACAATTTGCTGACATCATTATAAGACACTGACCTTCCAACCTTTGGCGAAGGTGCCACCCACTGTCATGGGGTGGGAGCTCGAACTGGCCCTTGGGTGGAGGTGTGGGGCTGGCTGGTCTGAGAAAGGTGGCAGAAACCCACCAGATCTTGCCTAGAGGGACTCCCAGTGGTCAGTCAATCATTTAATGATGCCATTAAATAGCAAACAGCCCCCTGGATCACAGGAAGATGTTAGCAGTGAGCTAATGGCAAAGTCACTTTCTAATTCCGTTAACCAGTCTTTGGGGGAGACTGTTATTAATGGAAAACTTCTCAGTTCAGATTGTAATTAGAGACTGTCTACCTCTGTTACAGTTGGGAGGGAAAGTAAATAATAAAAGAGTTTAGAAAATATTTTGTCCATGTATTTGAAAAAGAATCTGGAAAAGTATTTTGGAGGTTATCCTTTCTACCCTAACATCAACAAGAACTCAAAATTTTGGCACAGACTACCTAATGTGACACAATGAACAGCATGACAGGTGGGCTGGAGGAAGAGGAGGTGCTACCCACCTTGGGTGGGATGATGGCTGGGGAGGAGTGTGGGATTCTGTTCATAAAGTGGGTGGAGAAAAGGAAGAGATGGTGGCATTGTTATGTGCCAGGAAAAAGGGACAGTGAGGTTTGACCTAAAGCTAGGAAAACCATTATTTTTGAGGGGAGGAAAAGACAGAACAGAGCATGGAATCTAAGGCACTGTGAGGTAGGGACCGTCGTTCCCGCTTCAGCAATGCAGCAAAAATGTGTAGGCGGTCAGCAGGTGGAGGGGAGAGCTTCTCACTGAGCAGGACGCCCAGAGACAGACGGAGCAGGGGAGAAGAGAGCGTGTTTGTACTCTCCCCTTTGCTATCCGTGATTTCTCGACTAGAATGCAGAAGAGGGGCCTGGACCAGAAGGATCTGATGAGAAGAAGAGAATACAAAACAGAGCACCTCTACGGAGGGAAAGGAAGTTATGTTTGGTTCCCACCAGTTAGTTAATAGATACTGTTTTCCATACGGGGCAGCTGGGAGGGGAGGGAGCGCCGAACTGCCGGACACCAGAGCGCATGCGCACCGCAGAGAGCCTTGGGTGAGCGCAGGAACTGCAGGTAAACTTAGACCGGCAGGAAGAAAAGGACATGTCAGGCCAGGGCTCCTGGCTCCTTTTCTTCCTGCCTGCTCCAGATTTCAGGTCTCAGACTGAATACAGTCGCTCTGTCTGTAACGTTAGCACTGATCTTTGTTTGTTTGTTTGTTTTTCTGTCATCTCAGGTGGGAGGAAGAAGAACCAAGGGCCCCACATTTCTGGACTCACATAAAAGCAAAGTTGTCATGACTTCCTTGGCCTCTTATTTTTTTACCCTTCCCTGAATCTATCATTAGACACCAAGTTCAAGGACTTTTATCACCCTGGCAGGTTTTTAATAGAGCCTTAGGGTATCCAGTCCCTTGCTGTCTTGTCTCATTTCATTAATTACATTTCATGATCCCCGAGGTCGGGAGGCAGAGGAGGAACCTGCATCCAATTTCAGGGAGCAGCGGAGAACTCAGAGATGGGCAAGGAAGATGATGTTTAAAAAATCAATTTGGCGGTCAGCTGTGACACACGTGGCTCCCGGTAATGGGGTAAGGATGAGCGGAGGGCAGAGGCAGGCCTGGAAGAAACCGCTCGCTGTCTTGCTGGGCGGCTCGGTGCGGTGGTTACTGGTGCTCAGTTGGACACGGTGGGGCTGAGGCAGTTAGGTGGAAAGTCTCTGGGGAAACGGCAGCAAATAGAGATGCCAGGCAAATTTGGAACTAAAAATGTATAGGTTTTTTATATCCTCAGAGTTGCTGTGACAAGTGCTTTAAGTCTTAGGTGAATTAAAAAGAAACCCCCTGGGAGCGTCTGCAGAGAAGAGGAAGACCTTATTTATTTGGTCACTTCGGCTATCCAAACACAGGCAAGTGATCGGAGAGGCCTCTTAGCAGAGTCAACAGGTGAAATAAACTACACGCCTTGAGATGCACTGTTGTTAACAAAAACACACTTGACACAGAAGACTCCTTCCTCTTACTTTAGAACCAAGGCCCATGTGCTTGTCTGATGGCCTGGAATGATGATAGATCAATTTCGACAACGGCCTCCATCCCCAGCCTTTGAATGTAGTCTGGACATGTGACTTGCTTTACCCAAGAAAACAGAGCAGAAGAATCAGTTCCATGGCCCTGAGGTTTTGTATGCTCGATGTGAGCAGAATGGAACTAGCCTGCTGGAGGTGAGGGTCAACAGGAAGCAGAGTCTTCTGTCCAGCCGAGGCTCTTTGAAACCAAAGCTGTCACAAGACTGCAGCACTGTTTGCCTTGTCAACATCTGCACACAGCTGCACACAGAGCAAGTGTACATGTGGACACTGAGTCACAGCAAAGGCCTACAAAGGAGTCTCCCCTTAGCCATGGTTTGGTCCCTTGTCCAGCACACTTGCTGCATCCACTACTCGCCCATCAGTCACCTAGCAGCTGTCATAGTCACTTTCTAGTTGCCAAGACATGAGATCCGATATCTGCCACGTAAACGAGGACAGGTTTACCGTGGCTCACGGTTCTGGAGTTTCAGGAGGTAGTCTGCTGACTTAAACAAGAAATCTCCGACAGAAGGGCCTGGTGGAGGGAAGCCGTTCACATCACAGTTGTCAGGGGGCCAGAGGAGCCAGGGAGAGAGACAGGCCCAAGGTTCAGCTCCTGGTGACCTGCCTCTTCCAAGCAGACCTCCCTCTGACAGCAAGACAGCTGCAGTGCCCCATGATTAGCCACCTTCCAAAAGCTTCACCCACGAGCTTCTGAGGGCTTTGGGGGACACTGTGGATCAATGTCATAACACAGCCATCTGTGCCGTCTGATGGACTATCATGGTGCCACAAGTCGGTATATTCAATGACTCTTCTTTTACTAGTAATGGCCCAAAGTATAAATGTGATACAGGTGATTCTGTTGTGCTAAAAGGAAGCCTTGAAGCACTTCTTAGAAGTAAAAAGATGAAAATATGAGGAGATATTTAGAGGGACTACATTCATATACCTTTTATATTTATATTAGTATATGTGTTATAATTGTTCATCTGTTATTATTAATCTCTTACTGTGCTTAATTTGTAAATTAAACCTTCTAGTTATGTACTGTAGGAAAAATAGTATACATGACGTTCAGTCCTATTTGTAGTCTCACTGAGGTTTGTGGCATACATTCTTACAGTCCAGGTGGGGACCACCATGGTTTTCAGCCAGTGAGCTCTGGGGTACACGGTTAGTCAATCATAGCTAACTGGCACACCTTGTCTGCTGCAGATTGGAAAGGGAAGTTGGTTAAAGAAAAGGAAGAAAGAAGCGCATTGATTCAAACAAGAAAACAAGCCCAACAACTAAAGCTCCACACCAGGGGCTCAAAGAACATAAGAGTCTGGAACCATTTAGGGAAAGAGGCATGCAGGGCACCTCCCAAGATCATGATCTCTGACACTGACCCAAATCACCCCCCAAAATTACCTGAAATGTACTGCCCTTTCTTTGAGAAGACAAATACATAAACCATATTTAGGGAAGATCTCCCCGAAATGCTTAAGGCACGTGTTCAGTGGCATTTATCAGGAAATTGCTTTACTGCGTGCAGGAATTATAGGTGCTGAAACGGAAACTCAGTAGCAAGCTATTGTGATGCTTCTAGGTACAAAAGGCGGCGTACAACACGCAGTTTGGTCACGGTGCTGACACTTCAGGGGCCTTTAGATATGTGCGGTGACAATGGACAGAGTGTTTAAACTGGGATGACCTGAGAAAATCTGCCGAAGAGCTATCTCCACATTGCAACCCTTCCCTCCCCAGGACTCCAGATTAGCAGTGTGTGCGAGGTGCAAGGGAAGCCTTGCCAACCGGAGGCTACACCAGCCTCTGGCAGCCCGCTGGGCTCAGAAGAGAAAAAGGATGGTGGGCAAAACTGCATTAGCCCAGAGCTGCCATCTTCAGGGACATCCTCCCTCCTTGGCCAGCCCCGCATGGCTCCGAGCAGTATGTGCAAGTGTGTTGTCTCTGGCATTTGAATTCTTTTCCTTTGCATTAGTCGCCACGCTGGGAAGTGATCCTTTCCACTCAGTGTGGGTGCCGAGTGCCACGGAGGGGACCACGCACGTGTTATGTGCCAGCTCACTACCACTGTCAGGGAGGCACCACTACTACTTCTGACTAAAGAGGTGGAAACACGGTGCACAGAGATAAGCTACTTGCTTCATCAGCCAGAGGCCAGCAAAGAGCTCGGGCAGGATTCAAACCTCGAGACTGGCTCCAGACCATCGCCTGAATCGGTTGTTCCGCCCTGGTGGTTTGCAGAGCCTCCTTCCGGCCTCCTGCAGGCTCGGGCTGCACCCCTTCCCCACCCTGATTCCTGTCTTTTCCGAACTGGATCTGCGCTATCACCAGTTTCCCTCCCCCATGCCAGCTTCCGGGGAACCAAGTGAAAAATGATGGGGACCTTTTCTCAGGGGGATGCAGTTCCAACTAATTAGCACTTATCACCTGGAGCAGGCCCGGGGAAACCGGATCGGGGTGGGGCTGTGCAGCCCACCTGCGAGAGCTCAGCTTTCACCTCTGGCCAGCTGCCGGCGCCACCTCTGGGGCCTCCCACCTCGGCAGAGCCCAGCGGCTGACAAACCAGGCTCCGGGCTGCTTTATCTCCTGCTAACACCCGGCTCCTCTCCCCGTGCCTCCCTATCTGGGAGTTTCCTTGGGGCGCTAATGAAAAACCCTCCTGTCACATTGAAAAGCTGCCAGTTACTGCTGCTGGGAATGTCTGTCTCTTCTGGGGTCGGACTCCTGGAAGCTTCTAGCTGGGGACCAAGGGGCTGCGGTTGGAATAATCCCCAGTATGACCAGCTCTCAGGCATAATTAGAAGTAGCAGGTGGGGCTCCTCCCCACCAGCTGAAAACAAACAAACAATAGAGAGTGCCAAGCCCACCCCACCCTCCCACCTGGGCCTTCTCCTCTTCTGGGCCTCTGCACACCTGCTGCATTGCCCTCCTGCTGACCGGTCCAAACCTCACACCCCAGAACAAGACAAAGGCCCTTCTTCTGGTTCTCAGGGCAGAGGATATATGTCACTGGAGATGCTTCACTAGAACCTCGGGGAACAGTCCAGGCCACTTGGAGACTCTCCGAAGTGCAGTCCTCGAGTCCAGCCTGCAACCTTGGACTCAAAACCCTGGGTCTGGGGCCTGCGGAGGTCTATCATGTAGAACTGTGGTGCTTAGACCTTGAGACCCGGACAACTAGACCCTAGCAGAGACGTTCCCTGTACTCTCGCTCCCGATCACTCCACAAAGCCCTTCCCAGGCCAGGCAACTCCATGGTGAGCACGCTGACCCTGTAACGTGCCAGGACAGCCATGGGTGTCCTTGTGCTGCAAAGAAGTTCGTGGTTCCACATGGCTTGTGGCTCTGGACAGCTGAGCATCCCAGCTGCCCCCCTTTGAGACTTGCTTCTGAGCTAAGGAGCCACAGTGAGATCTGAAAAGCAGCTCAGAGCCTGATGCTCTCGCCAGAGCCCAGCATCATGATACTGAAGGTATGCGAAGGTATGTGATGCTGTTAAGTATACTATCATGCACAGGGCATTATAAACACAACCAGCAATTATTTGGTCCAGAATGTCAAAGGTGCATTATCAAGAAACCCTGAAAGAGATAGCAGGTGCCACCAAAGATCTGAGCCCAAATCCACAGATGTCTTTGTGTTCCCCCGAAGGCATAGTGTTAATTCAGGCCTTTGATTTGGGGCTGGACTTTTCTTAGCTTCCTTTTGTCATTATTTATCTAGAAAGATGTGGGTCAACCAGACACCAGGAAAGAAAGGCTTACAGGTGGGTCACAGAGTCAGCCAGACTCCTTTTCCAGTTTAAAGGGCCCCATTTACCTGATGTTGAGTAAATACTAAGAGCCAAGTTAAGCCCTGACTTCTTCAGAAATTGGTCACTGCTTTCACAGCAACATATGGATGAACAAATGTTCTTTTCTGGGCTGCCTGGTCAGATTTATTCCATACCGATTCCCCAGGTGGTCTCCTGTCTTCACTGAAGAATTCAAAACCAGACCATTTAGTTGATAAAATTGAATCTCCACGAGTTAACGGAGTGGAACCAGTTATTGGCGCAGACTGTAGCACACATCCTCTTACGGAAGCCAGGCTGGGGAGGGGGCTAAATATTTTCTTTACAGTTGATTTTGCTGCAGTTCAGTGGTCGATGGCGTGTGGAGGCAGAATACCTCCTGAAGAGCCAGTCCCCTCCTGTTTATGTGGCCAGTGCCTCAAAGGGCAGACATAATTTCTCTCCCCCATAAAGTGAGTCTGGGCATTTTATAGCTGAGAAGGGAGTGATTCCATTTGAATTAATCAAGAGGCTGAAGGCAAAGGTGCATGATGGGGTTTTTAAGGACATCCTTCCCTAACTGACAGGGTCCGGTGGCCACCTCCTGAGAAGTTTTAGGACTAGCACATTTCTTGACACCACTCAAGGGAGATCGGTTATCTTAACTACCCACACAGAACCTGTGGTGTTTTTATATATCAGTTTAATGAGTAGCTACATTAACTCTTCGAATTGAACACACTTGTTAACCATCACCCCGTAACATTTCTTTTCCCTTGTAAAATAAGCAGAAAACAGTAATATTGTCAAAGGGAAAACATACCTTTCAGCCACTTTGGACATTTTCAAACAGTGTCTGTCAATCTGTGCGTTCAAAAATGTGATCTGGGGGAGGAGAGAACAAGGGAGTTGGGAAGAGAATAGAATTCTTTTTTCCCCTCCTCAGCCTATGAGCCCAAATTCTGTATTTCTGCCAAAATCCCCAAACCACCTTTTGGCAAAACTTCTCCTACCCTCAGGATTTGTATGCTGGCAACCACTTTTCCTTTTTAAAAATTTCTACCACACTTGGCTAGGGATTTAGCTCAAGTGGGACTGGGCCTACCTTGGAAGCACAAGAGCCCGAGTTTAATCTCCCATATCACAAAAACACCAAAACCAAAACCAAAACCAACCAACCAAACAAAAAAAAAAAACCCAAAACAAAATAAAATAAAACCAACACAACAAAAAAGAAACCCAAAACAAAACAAAACAAAATATTCTACCACAGGGCCGGAGGGTTAGCTCAGTGGTTCCAGCGCCTGCCTCGCAAGTGCAAGGTCCTGAGTTCAATCCCCGGTAACCACATACGATGCTGGGCGTGGAGACGCACACCCATCAGCAATCAATGCCACATACCACAGTGCCGGGTGTCGTGGCTCACTCCTGTAATCCCAGCACTCGGGAGGCAGAGGCAGGAGGATTGCTGAGTTCGAGGCTTGCCTGGGCTCCACAGTGAGCTCAGGGCCAGCCTGAACTACAAAGCGGGACCCTGTCTCAAAAAAAAAAAAATCTACCACACTTAAGATTCATACTCTACAGTTTAGCCTATGTTACCTGTTATATTTGCCTGTAGTTTGTTATAACTTTAGTCTTTGTTCCCAAAAGTCACTCCCAAAACTTAAAGGGAGCATATATTCCACAAAGTGTAGCAACAGCATGGATAGCTAATGCGTGTGCTATAGAATCTGTTTGGCAAAAGCCCCAGGGACCGCACCTCTGCCCACCTTTCGCAAGTGTATCACAAACACTGTGCAGGTTTGACTCAAATAATCAAATAGCTATTTTGCATATGTGTTTCTCCCCCATCTTACAATAAACTAATAAAGGGAAAAGTTTCCTCCTTTGTCCGTCAGCCCTGTCAGAGCCCAGCAGAGCATAACATAAAGAACTGGCCCCTAACATTGCCTCGGTGCTAATCAATAGGAGAAGCAGCAATGTAATTAGTCTTTGTTGAGCTCCTCAGCATGAAGGAAAATAACATTCCACCTCACATGCTGAAATGGCATTGGGATGGGGAGTTCTTTTTTCTTAAGCTTTCCGTTTGTTTGTTTGCTTGTTTCTGAGAAAAGGCTTTACGATACAGTGAGCACGATGCTTTTACCTCGGCCTCCTAGTACTAGTGGGAAGCTCATGTATGTATTTCATGACTGCTGGTGAAGTCTTCCTCCACGACTTCCATGGGTTTTTCACACACAGCATTCAAAGGTTCGAGTTGCCCATGGCAGGGCAAACTCAAAGCTCACTCAGCCTTCAGAGGCAAACATTAAACCCACTCATCTCCTCCTGCGAATGAAGAGGCCATGGCAGTCACCTGTTTCCGGATGTCCTCTTTCGTGGTTTTCCTGATGGGCTGGGTGGGTATGTGCACGGGACTCTGTGCCTGGGACTCTTCCGTGACACCGTACACTGACTGGAAGAAGAAGCAAGAGCGTGAGCTACGTATCCTCAGACTGGAGGTAGGACTCGGAGGGCACTTGACTCTTTCAGTTTCCTCCGTGACATCCTGGACGTGAGAGATTAGCCTGAAATCTTTTTATTAGTGCACATTTGCAGCACATAATGTTTACACTCCCTGTGTGGAGTGGGTGTGTGTACATAGCACATTTCCATACCTTTGTTTCCCTCCTTCCCCCCGCTCCCTCCACCTTTGATCCCCTTCCCATTTGGGAAAGATCTACTTCCCTACTTCCCATTATTTATCTTTAACTTTTTTATTTATAAATGTGTTTCTCATATAAGAGAAGCCATGCACTATTTAAACTGTGTATCTGATATATTTCAGTTAATATGGTCTCAAGGTGCATCCATTTTCTTACAAATGACTCAAGTTTATCCTTCTTTATGGAAGAGCAGAATACCATTGTGTATAAATGCTGTATTTTCTTTATTCATCTGTTCCAGGACATGTAGGCTACTTCCAAGATTTAGCCACCATAAATTGTGAAACTATGCCATTTGAGCCATCTCTTCCCATGTTAGGAAAAAAAATCCTTCCTCTGAGTGAGGAGAAACTGTCTCCTTGTATATCAGCGCTTCTGTAAATACAGCCCATAGACATTTGGCATAAGAGGGTCCTCGGTAAAGTGGGCAGTGCTGAGCTCTGCCCTGGACTCACAGAACAGAAACTTTGGGGATGGGTTTGGGGTCCTGCACTTTTATCAAATGAGTCAGGTGATTCTTTCCTACAAGAAGTTCAAGGACAACTGCTGATGATTCTGTTAAAAGATCTCCTTTAGATTTTCCTCCAGGCAGCAGGTGACAGGCCTATCTGGGACACAGTCAGGTATTCCTTTTTAAACTAAGCAGATTTCTGAACTCAGCTATGGCTCCTTTTTCCACTGTCCCTAATGTTAGAAAGAGACTAAAGATAATCTTTGCTTTGGGAAGGAAATGAAGCTTGTAAGGACATGCAGTGTTTACCTGAAATCTATACAGTCAAGGTGTGCTCAAGGTGTACCTGATGCCCTCAAATTCTGTATTAGTAGACTTAGGAGTCTACAAAGGTTAAGTGAGAATGTTCAAGACTAATGAGCTAAAATATAGCACAAGGGCATTTTATGTTAGTGATGAAAATACATAAGTAGATTCAAGAAATGTCTTTCTTTCTCCCCACCCTTCTCCCAAACCTCTTCATGTTTATGTCACTACTAATGTGAAGGTCTGATCTGAAATCTCCTAAACTCTGAAGCTTTCTGAGCACCAATATGACACCACAAATGGAAAATTCAACACCTGACCTCATGGACGATTAGATTTAAGACATGAGGTGGGGGGAAGAGCAGGGGGAGGAGCAGAGAGAGGGAGAAAACTGGTCATCGGAGGATGTAGAGGTGTGTGGGGACACACTTCTAACCTTTTGAAATTAACATGGAGCAGAGCCATGTTCTTGGTGTGGCGGTGAGGTTGCAGGTAAGGACAGTGGGCCGTGGTGAGCTTGGTATTCGTGGTCATGCTGTGGCACTATATCTTTTAATAAAGGAGACCAAGTGATTCCTGAGTCACTTACAGTTGGGTAGGACAGTGATCTAGGGTTGGACAATCTAGTTCTACTACTAAGTCTTTCATTTGCTTGTTTAGTACTGAACTCACTGTCACCTGGGGAGGACTTTGCAGCGCTTTTTCCTTTAGTTCCCTCTTCTCACTGCTACCTCCCTAGACCCAACCACTGCTTCATTTGATTTGATCTGCTTTCAGGAAGCTCCCGGGGAAGCCCTCTGGCCTGGCTGCTCCTCATGGGGTCTCTGGAATGAATCAGTATTTCCTGAGTGTCGCACCTGTAGCCTCATTGCTTGTTGAGTGGTTTCATCCCATGCCAGTCTGTGGGCTCTGTCAGGACCTGCCACTGAGTCCTGCGAGCAATCATAACACCTAGCACATACCAGCCGCTCAATAGATATATCCAGAATTTATGAATAAAAAATGGTTTCAAGAGATAAAATATAGCAGGATTACAAATAGCAACTCACAGTCTGAAAAGTACCGGAAGTGGAAAAGCTATTCACACCAATTTTTAAACCAGCTAAACTAGCGAACCTTTTTAACCTTTTGTGGATTCTTCAAACGTCGACATTTTCTGATATCCATTTCAGTTGTGTTCACACAGCCTGGCTGAGAGGAAAAAAAAATTGTGCAAATTACTCTTCCAATTTAGCTCAACTAACACCATGAGAACCAGTCTTTATCTTTCTTGTTATAGATAATGCATGATGTTTTTCATTTTGTTAGAATAGGAGTTCCTCCTGGAGTTCTCATAGGAAATATAAAAGCTGACCTTACTATAAGGATGTAGTATAGAAGTATAGTCTACAGTTTCTAAGAGTAAACATCATTTACATGGCAAGATTGCTCCAGCCACAGTCTTTGTTATTTCTTCTATCTAACCATCTGAAAAGACTCCAGTATTAGGATGGGTAACTATTTTTTTTTCACATTTTAAAAAAATTGTGATACAGGTGCATTTTATAAATACATCATGATCACACTCAACATTGAGTACTTGTACCATTATATGACATGACTTAATTCTCATTTTTTCCCATTCCCCTACCCACCCTACAACCCCCACCTCTTACATACATGAGTTTGTTTCCCCTAATTTTTCCCATCACAATTTTTTCTTTCTCCCCCTTATTTACTCCTACCCCCCATTTCCCTTAGGATCTTTTCTATTTTTACAGTGACTATCATACATTCTAGGATTTATTTACATTTCAGTTTCTCATACCAGAGAAAAGATAGGCTATTTACACCTGTGACCTGTTTATTTCACTTATGAGTATATCCTCAAAGTATGTCCATTTGAGTATGAATGACTCAAGCTTATCACTCTTTATGGTGGAGTAAACTCCATTTTATAAAAAAAACCCACATCTTCTTCTTCTTCTTCTTTTTTTTTTCCTTTTGTGGTTCCGGGGATCGAACTCAGGCCCTTGTGTGTCCAAGGTTGGCACAGTACCACTTGAGCTAAATCCCCAGTCCCAGTCTACATCTTCTTTATCCCATTTAGAGTTGATGGGCACTTGGGTTGTTTCCAAGATTTAGCTATCACAAACTAAGCTGCTGTAAACATGGGTGCACATATGTCACTGTGATATGAATCTTTTAATTCTTTTGTGTATATCCCTAGCAAGGGAATAGGAGGCTCAAATTGGACCTCTAATTTTAGTTTTTTGAGGACTCTCCACACCGATCTCCGTGGGGTAACTTTTGTTGTTGTTGTTGTTTATTCTTTTAGTTTTTAGGAAGGTTGAAATATTTTGCACATTTTTAGTTCCTTTTGATGAGGGAAATACAAAATTCTTTCAAATAAGATGAAATTAAAAATAGAGTCAAACCTCATTATTTATAGATTTCTTCTTGGTGACCCCACCTTCTTGCTCAAGTTTGTTTGTAACTTTGAAATCAACACTGGCAACAATTCAATGGCCATTTGGGGATGTGCATATATCGCTAATGATTTTGTTTGTCCCGGTGCATGTGTCCAGCCAAGACTAAACATAGTGACATCCTACCTTCTTGTTCCAGGCCTCGTACTGTGAGTCAGTTTATGTAGGGCTTGTGTAGGTCCGAGTTTTCTACATTTTTGTCCTGGGTGTTGGTGATTTGGTGCTTACAATGGCCCCCAAGCAGAGTGCCGAAGTGCTGTCTATGTTCCTAAGAGCAAGAAAGCTGTGATGTGCCCTAAGGAGAATATGTGTGCATTAGATAAGCTTCCCTAAGGCATGAGTTACAGTGTTGTTGGCCGTGAGTTCAATGTCACTGATCAACAGTATATATTGAGGCAGGTGTCTTTGTACAAAAACACACATGAAACGAAGTTCCATATTGATCAACTGATAAAGCTGTTGTGGCCAGAGGCTCACAGGAAGCCAGTCCTGCATTTCCTGTAGCAGTGCTCCTGCATTCACCATGTCAGTGCTTCCAAAGACCACAAGGCACAAGC
>PVIC010029238.1:0-22665 GCA_004025085.1 Thryonomys swinderianus
TTCGATCCCCGGTTACCACATATAATGCTGAGCGTGGTGGCTCACGCCTGTAATCCCAGCACTCGGGAGGCAGAGACGGGAGGATTGCTGAGTTCGCGGCGGCTTGCCTGGGCACCATAGTGAGCTCAGGGCCAGCCTGAACTACAAAGCAAGACCCTGTCTCCAAAAAGCAAAAAAAAAAAAAAAAAAAAAAAAAAAATTATTGAGTTTATTGATAAATTTTAGGTGGAATTTATTCATATCACATTCATCATTGGGAATTTGTACCTGTATATGATTTATCTTGATTCTTATTTTTCCCACTCCCATTACCTCCCTCCTATATACATAAGCTTTCTTTTTTTCCTTCTTGTATTTATTTTTTCTTTACTTTTTTCCCTCCCTGCCTCTCCTGTCCAGTTCCCCTCCCCCTTTGAACATTTTCCTTTCACTTCACAATATCTATCACACCTTTCAGCCTTCATTTTCAGTTTCAGTTTCTCATACTAGGGAAATAACTTGGCATTTACATATCTCTGTCCTATTTACTTCATTTGTGAGTATGGCCTTAAGGTGCAACCATTTAGTTATCAATGACTCATTTATTGTCCTTTATGGCTGAATAGCACTCCATTTTATTAAAACAAACAACAAAAAAACCCAACAATAACAAAAAACACATCTTTCTCCAATCACTAGTTGATGGGCTTCCAGGCTGTTTATAAGATTTAGCTATTACAAACTGTGCTTCTATAAACATAGATGCACATTCTCCATTGTGCTATGATGCTTTTAGTTCTTTTGGAAACATACCCAGCAGGGAAACAATAGGCTCAAATCGGACCTCTAATCCTGGTTTTATGAGGAAACTCCACACTTATTTCCACAGTAGTTGTACCAGTCTACACTCCCATCAACAGTGAAGAAATATTCCGTTCTCCCCACAGCCCTGCTAGCATTTGTTGTTGCTTAATTTCTTGATATCAGCCATTCTTTGTGAAGTGGGATGAAATCTCAGTGTGGCTTTTCATCTGCATTTCTCAAATGACGGGTGGAAGAGGAAGTTCAAGCCTGGCTGAGTTAGTGTGCAGCAGGTATATTTCATACCACGCTATGAGAACCCGTAAGGAAGATGGAGACTGAGCACACACTCTCCCTTGCGTGCATAGAGACTTACCTATAGCTGGTGGGGTGACTCCTGCTCCCCTTTGGTCATGACTCCTTTTCTCTTCCAAGAACTAACCATATTAGGTACTCATCCTTGCCTTCCCCCAGGTCAAGGAGAATGCAGTAAGACTCTGGGTCTCCACGAGTGGCACCTGGGTGGGGAAGGCTAGTGGGCTGGCTTCCACAGGTACCACAAGGCCGAAGATGCCACAGGTGATGGCAGCAGCGCCCTGCTTTTCCTGGGACTCTCAGGCTACTGGATTGTGTTATATGGATCACCACACCAGGAATCCTTTGAGGACACGCCCACCATGCACCCAGAGCCAATTTGGAAGATAACAGCACAACAAGCTTTCAGCTGGGCTATACTATCCAATCAATCAGAGCTAACCACATTATACCCACCCCCTCCCTCTGTTCCCTATATAAGTGTATGCACCCTCAACAAAAGCAGGCGTGTTCTCTGAAACCTGCCTGGAGTTTGCGTGTTGACTGCGCCTCTCCCTCCCCGTCTGGGCTTCCAAACCCTGCTCCGTGGTGATTGCTGCAGACACCAACAACCAGTGATGTTGAAAATGTTTTTGTATCTTTGTTTGCTGCTTCTATTTCTTAAGCTGAGAAACATCTATTCATTTCAGATGCCCATTTTTGAAATGAGTATTTAAATTTAGGGGTCTTGGATGAGGATTTAGCTTAGCGGTTTTAGCGCTGGCCTTGTAAGTACAAAAATCTATTTGGGGAGTCTGATTTTTTAAAAGTTCTTTATATATTCTAGATAGTAGTCCTTTATCTGAAGAATAGCTGGTAAGAGTAGCTGGATACAAGGTCAACCCTCAAAAATTGTCAGCCTTCTTGTATATAAATAACAGACTGAGAGAAACTGAGGAAACAGTTTCTTTCACAATAGCACTCAGTAAAAAGAGATCTAGAAATCAATGAAATGAAGGAAGTAAATTATCTTTACTCTGAAAACTACAGTACTTTGAAAAAGAGGTTGAAGAGGATATCAGAAAGTGGAAAGATAATCCCTTGTTACTGGGTAGGAAGAACTAAAATAGTGAGAAATGCCATCCTTCCAAAACTGATAGATTCAATACGATCCTGATTGCAATCCCAATAGTATATTTCACAGAACTAGATAAAATAATCCAAAAGTTCATCTGGAATTAGAAGAGACCTAAAATAGCAAAAGCAATTTTAGAGAAAGAAAGGAAGGAAGGAAGGAAGGAAGGAAGGAAGGAAGGAAGGAAGGAAGGAAGGAAGGAAGGAAGGAAGGAAAAAGAAAGAAAGAAAGAAAGAAAGAAAGAAAGAAAGAAAGAAAGAAAGAAAGAAAGAAAGAAAGAAAGAAAGAAAGAAAGAAAGAAAGAAAGAAAGAAAGAAAGAAAGAGAAAGAAAGGGCAAACTTAGGCAGGGGTTATCACAATCCCCAACTTGAAACTATATTACAAAGCCACTGTGATAAAAACAGAATTGTGCTCAAGGTATATAAAATCTACCAATAAAATCAATATTTTTTAAAAAAGAAACAGACTCAAGGATAAGTGGAACAGATTAGAAGATGCAGAAACAACTCCCCACATACTATACCACTTCATATTTGACAAAAATGGCCAAATACCCTCGTGGAGGAAAGATAGCCTCTTTAATAAATAGTGCTGGAAAAACTGGGTTTTAACCTGTGGAAGATTAAAATTGGACCTATACCTCTCACCATGCACTAAATTAAAATCGAAGTGGATCAAAGATCTAAATATTAAAACAGTGACACTAAACCTGCTGCAAGATAACTTAGGTAGAACTCTTGAAGATATTGTGTAGGAAAAGACTTTATGAAGAAAATCTCAGTAGCAAGTGAATTAGCACAAAGAATCAATAACTGGGATCTCATCTTATCAGAAGGCTTCTGCACAGCAAGAGAAACCACCAACAGAGCAAAATGACAACCTGCAATGTGGGATAAAAGTTAATCCTTAATTCAGATTGTTCTTAATTGTATGAAGTCCCATTGAAGTGGAACAAACATTTCTAAGAAAGAGCAAAGATTCTAATTACATATTCAGCACAAGAATGTGAAAGCTTTCTCATATGGGCATGGGGAGCATTTTTCTTAGCCATTTTTTCCCCTCTTGGCTGCTAATGTGAAATGTGACTAACATAAAGGTTATAGCCAAAAATACAATCTTTGTTTCTGCTGACCATGAGCAGTTTGAGCTACTTAATGGCAAGTCATGCCACCTTGAGATCTGTCCAAAGAATCAAAGCTTCTTTCTTCAGTGTCAGAATCTCCTTTTTCATGTTGAACAAAGTCACATCAGAGGGACTGGAGAAAAAGTTAAAATAATATTGCCTAAAAGGAATCCTTAATTTTAAAGACAAAGACTTAAAGAAAATGAAGCAAAAGCAAATGCAATAGTAGTGCAATGGCAACACCATCATTGAAATATTAGTAACATAGCATTAAAGCATCTTATATCAGCCTCTTCCCAATAATTTCAGTGCTGGCTTGTCAATCTGTCAGTTTTATTGTTCAGCAGCCTATCTGTTATAGCCTTGATTTTCCTCCTTCCCTAAACTATAGCCAATTAGAACATTCAGGATAGAGCAACAGGAAGCAAAATTTGAATTTTCAATCTCAAAAGTTGTTTGTAACTCTAATCGAAAGAACTGAATTTAAAATATTGATAGATTTAGGGATTTTTTTTTTTTTTTTGAGACAGGGTCTCGCTTTTGTAGTTCAGGCTGGCCCTGAGCTCACTATGGAGCCCAGGCAAGCTGCCGCGAACTCAGCAATCCTCTTGTCTCTGCCTCCCGAGTGCTGGGATTACAGGCGTGAGCCACCACGCCCGGCATTGTGGTATGCGGTGTTGATTGTTGGTGGGCGTGAGTCTCCACGCCCAGCATTATATGTGGTTACCGGGGATCGAACTCAGGACCTTGCGCTTGCGAGACAGGCGCCGGAACCACTGAGCTAACCCTCTGGCCCAATTTAGGGATGTTTTTATGCATTTCAATTATTTCTATAGTTGCAGTTGAATTTTCTTTTTGTGTGACTAGTATGTATCCTCCTGTTTCCAGGGTTAAGAAGAAAATATAGCATTAACTTTGAAGGTTTTTTTTTTTCAAGAAATCAAATTAAATCTAACTCTGATAGAAAACATACTAGCTATCATTATTGGGGCTTGATTTTCTATTTCTCACTATGAGCGCTGACTGCAAGCCAAGGTTCTTTGAGAGCTTCTGTGGTCTGAGATAAAACAGAGTATGGGAGAAGATGCACTTCTCTGTGGCTACTGTTGATAATACAGTCATCTAGGACCTCATGAGCCTTGAAAGCTTCTTTCCAGTTTTGATGCTATCCTTGGGCAGGGGATGTGCACTGGACCAGCCCTGTGGACTCTCAGTGAGGTGGGCTCTCACTCTTACTCCACTGAAGGTTTATACCCTACCTCCACTGCTAAAGGGAAAAACCTAATTATTGCTTTCTCTCTTCAATCATTCCCTCATGTGCCTTATCTTTTCCCCTGCCCTCAGACTGGCTACCTGTCCATCTTTTCTCTGTCAAAATCTCTCCGTTAATTTATTTTCAAAAGCCAAGCCAGAAAGATAGATTGCCCTTGGGAAACTTCCACTAGATCTTGAAATATAAAGTACTCTAAGAAGAAAATCCCAAAACCAATCCTGCTTCTTAAAACTTTAAGATAAATTGTAATAAGTAGGAAGATGAATGAAGAAAATAAAATTGAGGTAGACAAAAGCTGTCACTCATTCAAAATTAAGTTGTTTTGAGGAAACTGATCTTAGGCTATTGAAAAAAATCGTGTTAACATGATTGTTGTATTTCCCCATCTCCTACTAGAAAAGACTCTCCAGCTTTGATATTTAAATTTTGGCCTCAAAATGAATTCCACTGACATTCAATGTTCTTTCAAGGATGAGCCAATAGAATGTGTTCTGTCAAAATAACCAAGTGCCCCCTTTCAAGACTAATGCTTTCTGCAACACTGGTGACTTTTCATGGTTTAGTAGTCCAGTCACCGTACATACACGACATGACCTAGTCAATGCAAGTACTCATTCATCAGCTATTAGTTAAGAATTGCATTCATCTCAGCCTTTCTACTCCTTTCTCAAGCTCCACCACAACCCCTTCTCTGGATCTCCTCATCTCAGGGATGAGGCAGGGATGAGGACCATCCACAGTATGCTGTGTTCCTGACTGGCCCATGACTGGTTCCAGATTATCTTTCAATGTCTGTTTATTTCTGTAAGAATCATTCTGTCAGCTGGGCATGGTGTCTCATGCTTGTCATTCCAGCACTCAGAAGGGAGAGGCAGGAGGATTGCTGTGAGTTTGAGGCTAGCCTGGGCTACATAGTGAGTTTAAGGCCAGCCTGCACAAAACAAAACCTTGTCTCAAAAAAACTAAAACAACAACAACAATAACAAAACAACCCAATAAAACAAAAACCAAAAAACCCAAGAATCATTCTGTCCTAGTCCTTTCATGGGCAAGTCTGAATCCTAGAAGAAATAAAAATAAATTACTGTTGGAATTCTTAAATTTATATGTTTAGTCCAGTTTGACTAATACATCTTGTGCTACATAAGTGTGGGGACTAAAAATACTATACAAATAATTTATAAAGAAATGAAATTTATTACTTAAACTCTAAAGGCTAGGAAGTCCAAGGTCCAAGTCCAAGGCTAAGACCTTCATGTGCCTCATCTCATGGCAGAAGGTTGAAATATGGAAGAAGGTGAGGGAGTGAGCGCTGGATGAACTCACTTTTCTAATAGCACATCCTTTTTCGGTGTGTGTGGTACTGGAGATCAAACTCAAGACCTTGTGCTTCCCAGTCAGGCATGTTACCACTGAGCTACATCCTTCACCCTTAACAGCCCGTTCTCTCTCTCTCTCTTTTTAACAGTAGTAAAAACTTTATTGAGGAAGAAAGCTTTTGCCTAAGAGAGACAAAAGAGGGACTCGAAAATGAGTGATCCAGGATTGCTTCTTTTTAGGGGGTATTTATGGAACAGAGCCACGAGGTGAAGCAGGTCTAAAGTGGGACAAAATTACAGTCAACCAGTAACACTGTGAATACAGTGGCTTAGGTAACACTGGTACAATGAGAAATCACAAAATGGACAAAATCATAATTAACCAATAAGTTAGAATAAGTATAATTGCTCAGGTAATACTGATTAAATGGGGATCCAATGAGAAATCAAGTCACGTAACAAGCATACAAGAATTTTCAGTCTGGGGTCTTTTCTGGGAGAGATGGCTCAAAGTCCTGGCCTTCCATTCCCGAAGACTGGCTCCTACTTAGAATATCAAGCACTGCTTTAACAGCTCATTCTTATAACAATTAATTCACTCTCTTGCTAATAACATTAATCCATTCCTGAAGGCAGAGCCCTCATAACCTGATCACCTCCATTTAAGCTTCTAACATTGTTCCATTGGGAATAAAATCAACCTATAAACTCTGTCAAGCCACAGTACTAGGCTTCTCTAGTTTCCCACCAGGAGACATCACACTTCTGTTTGTCACCTTCCTTACTGAGGACTTGCCTCTACTCTGCACCCCACTTCTCAATGGTTCAGCTTCTTTTATGCATTTAGGATTTATTTGTTATTAGCAGTATAAACTCATTTATCAGCTCTTAGAAATCCCAGACAGGACATTTTAATCAGGCAAGTTGTAACCAGGGTGACCTTACAAATCCTCCATCTAGAATCCTACTGAGGGTGAAACAGGCACAATGGTTGATACCAGGACAAAAGCCAGACAAAGCCACCAGGGCCAGCCTGAAATGATGGTCACCTTAGTGATGACAGACACTCTGAGAACCACACAGTGGCCAGTTTTTCCTTAGTTTTTAAAGTCTGATTTCAACTTTCCCTTAAGCCTCTATTTCTGCTGATGATTTTTAAAAAGTCTTAATTTTTCCTTTTGAGAATGGCTTGATTGAGCTTTGCAGTTTAGCCCTGTCTAAAGACGAATACTCAGGTCAGCTCTCAGTGCTCATCTTTTCCCCTCCTCCAGTAACATGGGAATGAGGGCAGGTGGAGGCAAAGGGGCAGGAGTCTTTTCCTGCAGACTGTTCAGTAAGTGTGGGTCATTTTACCTGAGGGTATCTTGGCGGTCCTTTTTGCTGTTTTTGGTTGATGGGCCGCTCAATGCTTTAGTCCTTTGGCTTGGAACTCTCTTACCTGATGACCACAATGCAGTATCTCCTCATTTGTTTACAGTATTGCAATGGTCCCACAGTCACCTCTCCTGCTACCACAGCCCCATCCTGGATCAGTGAATACTGAAGTTCCTCTGAGACCCATCCTTATTTAGAACCAGGTTAACACAAGAGAGTTCACCTCTAATCCTTCCTTCCAGGCCACTTGCCTTCCTCTGGAGTATATGGCAGGTCTACTGTTCCCATCTGCATAACCTGCTAGGCAATGGGAGAATGTCTGGATGTCTGAGGCCCTGGGCTCTGTGTGGAAGAGACACATGGAGCCATGTTGCGTCTTGAATTGGTAAATCCATGATCCACTACTCTTCGCTTTTTGCCCTGGATTATTGTTTGATAGAATTTACCTTATTTAACTGTAATCTTCACAGTAACCTTAAACAATAGGCACTGTTAACATTCTTAGGTTTTAGATGAAGCAAAAGACACAAGAAATAATTAGTTTGTCCAAAATCACTCACTAAATGAGGGATAGAGCCAGGATATGATCAAGCAGCTTGGTTCTGGGTCTGTACTCTAAACCCGTATTCAGAAAGAAAGTTCTTAACTTTGAGGTTAGACTGCTGAAATAGGTTTATTCAGCAAGAACTTTCTCTTCTAAATAAATCATTTAGGTGTTAAAAATTCTTCTGATGTGAACTCTTGACACTTGATAATTTAGAGAATATGTATTACGTCCTTTACTTTAATTCTTCATAATAAAGTAACAATGACAATAAATCCATTATTATAGTGCTCTTATAACCTAGTGATATAATAAGTAAATATTTTTTCAGAATTAAACTGCTGACTTCTACTGTCCCCTTTCATGGACCTAATTAATTGGATATTAGCAAATAATGGAAAGCATTTTAGTGCTCAATTATATATTTTTAAAATGAAAAGTCTTCTAGCCAGGCGTGGTGGCTCACGCCTGTAATCCCAGCACTCAGAGGCAGAAACAGGAGGATTGCTGAGTTTGAGGCTTGCCTGGGCTACATAGTGAGCACAGGGCCAGCCTGAACTACAAAGCGAGACCCTGTCTCAAAAAAAAAAAAAAAAAAAAGAAAAGTCTTCTTGAAAATTTGTTTCCCCCTTTGTCTCTTCCTTAACAAAGCACTTATTTATTTAAGATACAGAAAAATTACTCACTCTGTTCTCAATGTTCCCTTTACATCCATAATTTAATCTTGTACTAATTCCAAAGAATAACTGTGCAATTTTGTGCTCTTCTGAAAAATATATCTCATTTATTTTTAAAGCCTTACAAACAATATTTCTGCACAATATTCCCCTTTCTAGGCCTTTTATTCCTTATTTTAAAATTGTCTTTCTGCTTTTGATCCAAAATTACCCCTTATCCCAAACTCCTAATTTTTTTTTTAAATGTTGATTTTTTTCAAATGATTGGGTGAGGGGTTTTTGCTTTGTTTTGTTTTGTTTTTAAACCATTTTTCTCTCCTGTTTTTTCCTCAGGTTATTTTGGTGATTCAATTGCTGGGCTCCAAATGTATAGCTGCCAGGGTTTTACTGGTATTGACCATAAAATTCTGCCCAGTCATTGGGCTGTGAAAAAAGCAGATGCAAAATGACTTGTACTGCTAGCTGCCCAGTTGTACAGCACGACAGCTTGAGACAGAGGAGGAGACTCTGCGTGTGCTCCCAAGACTGGGGAGCCTGTTCAGTCATCCATGGGCCAACCACATAATTACAAATTAGTTGTCACCTAGAGCCTCTTTTTTTTTTTTTTGAGACAGGGTCTCACTTTGTAGTTCAGGCTGGCCCTGAGCTCACTATGTAGCCCAGGCAAGCCTCGAACTCAGCAATCCTCCTGCCTCTGCCTCCAGAGTGCTGGGATTACAGGTGTGAGCCACCACGCCCAGCACTGTGGTATGTGGTATTGATTGCTGGTGGGCGTGAGTCACCACGCCCAGCATTTTATGTGGTTACCTGGATCGAACTCAGGGCCTTGTGCTTTCGAGGCAGGCGCTGGAACCACTGAGCTAAATCTCCGGCCCGAGCCTCTTATTTTTAAATAATGTAGTTCTATTTTCATTTTATTTGAACTTCTATATTACTACTAAACATTGCTAAAAGTGTAGAGAATGCTCGACCTTATTAATAGAGTGCTAGCTACTTATTTAAAATGAATAATTTCTGTTAAGATATGTAATTTTATTAATTACAATTTAGAGGTCAATTATAATTAATTTCCCTGATTAAATTTACTAATTTAATTAGGATGAAATTAATTGTTACACCACCTCACGGACACAATGCGGCTTACAGCTTTACTGTGCTAGGTACATAGCAGCTGCTTTCCTTTTAAAACAGTTTATGTCACCGTGCTGATCCCTGACTGGAACTGGCAGATCTAGAGCAGTAAACAGGAGAAGAATTATATAAAAAGAAGAGATTGTATGAAAGGCAGCATTCTGGGTAGGAAAGAAAAAAGTTGCCCATCTTGTCCAACAGAGTTGAGGTCAAGGTATAAAGGAAGCTGTTACGGTTATGATCCGAATATCCCCCAAAAGTCTCAAGTATTTCATCATAAGTGGCAGGTCACTGGAGGCATGCTGAAAAAGAGCACGTTCTTGTTGCTAGCTCCTGGATCCCACCTTTTCCCTTCTCTTTTTGCTCTGTGATTGCCATGATTTGAGCGGATTTTTCTCCACTAAGTCATTCCACTGCGCAGTTTCTGCCTTAAAGACAACTGACCATAGACTGAAACTACTAGAAACTATTAGCTAAACAAATCTCTCCTATTTTAAATTGTGGTATTAAGTATTTTGTCCCAGCAATGGGAAACCAAATAATATAGGGACCAAACAGAGAAAGAATTAGTGTGGTGTGTTCATGTTTTTTGTGCTGCTGTAAAAGAATACTATAGACTGGATAGTATGTGATACATAGAAATTTACTTGCTGATGATGCTGGCATATAGCGAAGGTCTTCTTGCTGGTACAATCCATTCCTCTTGTAATGTTAGTCTCCTCTGGTCTGCGCATGTGGGTGGAGCTCTCATGACCCAGACATCTCTGAAAGTTTCCACCTGCAAATACTGTCAAATGACAAATTTCAACATGAGTTCTCAAAGAGACAACATTTCAACCACAGCAGTGTGTAAAGGAGTAGAGTTCATATGACACTAATAGGTAGCACATGCGTTGATTTTTTCATGCAATTCATGAGTCTCACCTCAAGAAAAGAACAGCAGGAGGTGATGGGGATGCAGGCAAAGCTTCCTCTGTGTTTGCAATCACCATTCCTCCTTCGCATCACCACCTGAGCTCCATCTACTGTCAGATCAGCAGTGGCACTAGATTCTCATAGGAACTCAACACCGTACTACAAACTGCACCTGCCAGGGATCCACTTTGTACCTGCCTCTGAATTTTGTCAAAACCACCTTCCCTAGCCTTTCCATAGAAAAATGGTCTTCCACGGAACTAGTCTCTGGTGCCCTAAGGTTGCAAGAAGTCTACTGAGACAGAGACAAAAGTGCACTGAGTGGAACTGGTGCTGGCATATAGCGAAGGTATAGTGAATGTTCACAGAACCTCTGTAGAACATATTTCTCTAGATTCTGTTATAGTTTCAATGCAGATGATGTTTAAAGGAGTTATCTGTATGTTTGCTTGTGTCAAGACACTTGAGAGTCTCATTGTGTTGTTATGTTTATTTTGACTGCATATGTTATTTTTCTTTCCTGGTTTTTGTGTTTCTGATCAATTTTACTACTAGATATAGATGTTCTTAGTATCTTTTCCATACATTTAGGCTCCATTGTGTATCCTCATGCATTTAATACCAAAACTCCTTTTTCTTTTCCAAGTTAAAAATATTTTATTAGTGCATATTAATTGTGTAGAACAATGTGCTTGAAAATACCACAGGGAAGCCTATTGTGAAGCATACACATAAGATATTTTGATCATACCCAAAGCATATAATTTCAATAGCTCCCTCTGATCCTTTTCCTCATCTCAAATTTCTTCCTTCTACTTTCAAATATTTCTCCCTAGCTTTCTCATTTAAAAGAAAACATGTAGTTCCTGTCTGTCTGTTTCATTTAACTTAACTTGATGATCTCCAGTTCTATTTTATTGCAAAAGACAAAATTTCATCATCTGTATAGCTGAATACTACTCTGATACTTGAATATCACATTTTCTTTATCCACTTATCTTTTTTCTGTTTATTTTTATCTTTATTGGTACATTGTATTTACACATCATGATCACACTCAATATTGGGAATTTGTACCAGTATAAGATGTGATTTAATTCTCATTTTTCTCATTCACCCACCCATCCCACAACCCTCACCCCTAAATTCATAAGCTTTGCTTCCCTTTTTTATTACCATCACAATTTTTCTTTACCTTTCATGAGCACATAGGCTAATGACACATCTTGGCTGTTGTGGATTATGCTACAATAAAATATGGCAATACAGATATCTCTGTAGTATGCTGGCTTTAATTCCTGTGGGTGCATACCAAGTAATGATATAACTGGGTTATATAGTAGTTCTATTCTTAGTTTTTTGAAGAACCTCCATGTTGATTTCCATAGTGACTGTACTAAGTTACTGTTCTACCATCAAGTATTCCTTTCCCCCAGCATTCCTGGCAGCATTTGTTATTTTTTGTACTCTTGACGAAAGCCTTACTGATAGGGGTATCAGTGTAGTTTTGATTTGCATTTTCCTGATAGCTAGAGATGTTGACTGTTTTTTCATATACTTATTGGTCATGTGAGCTCCTTCTTTTGAAAATGCCTATAAAATTCACTTGTTTACTTATTGATTGGGTTATTCTCTCTTGGGTGTTAAATTTTTAAATTCTTTATGTGTTTGGATTTGACCCTTTATTTAAAGAATAACCTGTAAAGATTTCTCTCCCAGTTTGTGGATGTCTCTTCACTCTTACTTCTTTCTTTTGCTGTGCACAGACTTGTAAATTGATGTAATCTCGCTTGTCAATTGCTATTATTTCCTTAGCTACTGAAGTCCTGGTATTCTGGAACTCACTGTATCCACTAAGTTTTCTAGTCTTTGATTCATTTTGAGTTGGTCAGTATGCATATGGTGAACAATCTAGTTTCAATCATCGACATATAGATATCCAGTTTTCCCAGCACTATTTGTTGAAGAGGCTGTCTTTTCTTCAAAATATGTTTTTGTCCCTTTTGCTAAGAGTCAGATAGTTGAAGCTGCATGGGTTTATTTCTTTGAACTTATTCTGTTCCACTGGGCTATGTGTCTGTTTTTCTAAAAATACCATGCCATTTTTATTAGGTAGCTTTGTAGTGTGTGTTGAAATTTGGTTTTGTGATTATTCCAGCATTGCTCTTTGTTACAGTTTGTGTAACAAACAGTTTGTGTCTAGATGTTTTCCCAAAGCTTCATATGCTTGTAGGTAGAGCTCAGTGGTGGCTGGGCCTGGGGTGTGTGATGCTAAGATCAAGGATGGAACCCTGGGATTAATTCATAGTACAGTGCTAGGAATAAGGGTGCCCCACTCTAAATAGGAATAGGTAGCCTGAATAGGATATAAGGTACAAAGAGAGAGTCTTGCTATTCATCACTTGTTGCTTGCTGCTTAGATGCTTTTGCCACCTTTTCCCTGCCATGAGCTATTCATTCACTGCAATAGCCTCTCTGCCATGCCATCCTGCCTTGAAGCCAGCTAATTATGGACTGAAATCTCTAAAAACTGTGAGTCAAAGTAAACTTTCCTCATCTGAAAGCAATTTTCACTCATTTGAGTGATTAGTATTTTGTCTGAGCAATGAGCAAAAGTCAGACACTTTTTCTCAAGATTGCAAGGCTTTCCTTTTGTCCAAAATTTTACATAGCTATATTTCTTTTTTCTATATAGCCTTCAGTCTTTTAAAAATAGATTTTAAGGTTTTATTTCTTGCTTTTATTTGATGGGATTTTTCTTTTTTTTTTTTTTTTTTGAGACAGGGTCTCACTTTGTAGTTCAAGATGGTCCTGAGCTCACTATGTAGCCCAGGCAAGCCTGGAACTCAGCAATCCTCTTCCCTCTGCCTCCTGACTGCTGGGATTACAGGCCTGTATGTGGTGCTGATTGCTGGTGGGTGTGAGTCACCACGCCCTGTATTGTATGTGGTTACCAGATATTGAACCAGGAACCTTGGGTTTGCTAGGCAGGCACAGGAGCCACGGAGCTAAATCTCCAGCCCCAGGGCTTTATTTCTTTATAGCAGTTGTAGGCATACAGAAAATGGGACAGAAAAGTATAGAGCTCTCATATCTGCCCTCCTCATATCTGCCTACACTGTGTGTTGAGGGGACTATCTTTTTTTCTACTGAAATAATTTCATTCCTTTGTCAAAGATAAGTGGATTTACTTGTGTAGGCCTCTTTCTGGGCATTCTATTCTTTCCCAATGATCTATTTGTTATTTACCCAAGACCACATTGTCCTGATTACTGTAGCTGACATAAGGTAGTGAATGTATGCTGACTTTGTTGTTTCCTTTTGTAGTAGGTTGGCTATTCAGAGTCCTTTGACTCTCCATATAAACTTTGAATCAATTTGGCAATTAAAAATGAATATAATCTTGCTGGTATTTTTATTAGTGTTGCACTGAATCTGTGAGATCAAGATGGAAATACAGTACTGAGGCTTCCAATCTGTTTCCATGGGATATCTCTCTACTTATGTGTATATTCCTTGATTTCATTCATCAAGTTGTAGGTTTTCCCACATAGGTCTCACACATGTTTTTTAGATGTACACTTAAATGTTTCATTTCTAGTGTTAATGATGTTATTTTTTATTTTAAATCACAATTGTTCACTGCTAGTACGTAAAAAAGTAATTAACTTCTATAACTTAATCTTATATCCTGTAACCTTGGCATAATTGTCTATTGGGAAGGGATTGATATCACTGATTGTTTGGGATTTTATGCACAATCATGGCATCTCTGTACAAAGACAATTTTACTTGTTCCTTCCTGATCTGTATAACTTTTATTTCCTTTTTTATCTTATTGCTTTAGTTAGTACTTGGAAACCCTTATGATATCAATTAAGAACAGTGAAAGAAGTCATCTTTCCTTTTTCTTAAGATTGAAAGGAAACTATATTGTTTTTCAGCATAAAATATGATGTCAGTTGAGGGTTCTTTGTACATGTTCTTTAACAATTTGAGGATGTTTCCCCCATTCCTAATTTGCTGAAGGTTTTCATCCTAAGTGGTTGTTGGATTTTGTCAAATGTTTTTTCTGTATCCATTGATATAATCATATATTTTTCTTCTTTAGCTTGATCTTGTGACTGCGTTAATTTTTGAAGGGTGAACAATCTCTGAAATAAGTCTCATTTGGTCATGTATAAGTAATTTTATACATTTTAAAATTCAATTTACTAAGATTTTGTTGAGGGCTGGAGATTTAGCTCAGTGGTTCCAGTGCCTGCCTAGCAAGTGCAAGGTCCCTGATTCAATTCCCAGTAACCACATACAACACTACTGAGCATGGTAACTCATGCCCAGTAGCAATCAGTACCACAAACAACAATGCTGGGTGTGGTGGCTCACATCGGTCATCCCAGCACTTGGGAGGCAGAGGCAGGAAGATTGCTGAGTTCGAGGTTTGCCTGGGCTACATAGTGAGCTCAGGGCCATCTTGAACTACAAAGTGAGACCCTGTCTCAAAAAAAAAAAAAAAAAAAAAAAAGATTTTGTTAAAATGTTTGCATCTGAGAGATATTTATCTACTGTTTTTCTTTTTTGTAATGTCTTTTTTTTCAATATCAAGGTTATGAGGCCTCAGAGAGTGTGTTAGGATATATTCTTTCTGTTTTTATTCTCTTCTTTATCCTTTTTTAACTTCTGGATTTTCCCATGAGTCCAAAAAAGGGTTAGTAATCCTATTCCAGGTCTGTTCACCATATGTTGTGTCACATTGTATGTAAAAGAACAGAGACAGTTATTAGCTTTTAATCATTTTGTAGTCTTTGTCTTCAACACTATAGCTTTTGGGGGGAAATAAAAATCTCATCTATGCTAGAAATGCCTTCTTATCAGCAATAACATAAAGACATTTTCTGACGTCATCCTGGCCTTGGATATGGTCCTGAGATTATCAATAAACATCTGTATGTTTGACATCATCATAAATCAAGGAAAATAGTTTATAGAAAATGTCTATTATAGGGATAAGGCAAGACTAAAGAGATACCCACTCAGAATATAAATAGTTTTTTATAAGGAAAATTCCTTTGAACAAAACTGCCTTTAAAGCACTTTACATCAACAACATAAAAATAACTTTTTCAAGAAAAAACAAAAAAAGCTTTTGACTTTAATTCCAAGACCAGTGACAGCACACTGTACACAATAGTTTCTTTTCTGTAAAAGTAGGAGTACAAGTACAAAGAGAACATTTATGAGAGCCAACATGATCAATTTGAGGAGAATAGCAGTTATAAACGGCAATTCAATTTTTTTCTGTCTAGAAAATCGATGAGCCCATGAGCATCTAATAAATCAGTCAATTATACACAGACACCAGTCTCTACAAAAGATGTAATATTAGGTTTTGTAAATCAGTACTGCCTCACAGAGATTTTGAGGCAGTGAGTTTCACTAATTAAAATTCAGTATAAAACATTGCCTTTCATTCAAATAGCAAGTTCAGACCCACCCTCTGTAATGATGGGATACAATAATTAGATAGTGGTCAAAGCCCTCATGTTAGTAAACAACAGCAAAAACCACTAGATTGCTTGAAGAAAATTAAAGAGCTGGTGAAGCACAGCTGAGGTGGTCCTAAGCTCCACTGCCCAGTGAAAACAGGCCTAGCAGTATCCAGGCTGTTTCCATGACAACCCCAAGATCCTGCATAGGCCTTCTCACTGAGGTTGTAGAGTCAGGATTCCTCTGTAAGAGAAATAAAAGTGAGAGGTGGGGTGAAGAGCGTTTTATTGAGCAATACACCCAGAGCTTTCTCACTGAGCTATATCCTCAGTCCTTTTTAATTTCTTTTTTTAAATTTTGAGATAGGGTCCTGCTAAATTGTGCAGACTGGCCTGGAACTCCCAGCCCCGCTGTCTTAGCTTTCCCAGACATGGAAATTACAGACATGCATAACTGTGTCCATCAAGAATTTTTAAAAATTAAATATTTTAAAAATGTATAATCTCAAATTTTAATGACTTAAAATATTCATATTTTATACTGATAAAATTAATTTTTAAAATATTTTATAATCCCAAACAATAATTAGGCTATTATTTTAATATTTTTTGAAGTTAACACTAATATTAAGATTTTATATTACTAAAATTGACTTTTTTTTTTGAGAAAGGGTCTCGCTTTGTAGTTCAGGCTGGCCCCGAGCTCACTATGTAGCTCAGGCAAATCTTGAACTCAGCAATCCTCCTGCCTCTGCCTCCCGAGTGCTGAGATTAGAGGCTTGAGCCACCAAGCCTGGCATTTGTAGTATGTGGTACTGATTGCCAGTGGGCGTGAGCCACCACCCCAGTATTGCTGTATGTGGTTACCAGGGATTGAACCAGGGCCCTTGCAATTGCTAGGCAGGCACTGAAACCACTGAGCTAAATCTCCAGCCCAAAACTGACTAATATTTTAAAATTTTGTATTCTAACTTGAAAAATTAAGGCCCATTTTAAAGGTGTCAGTTTTTCCTCAGTCTCATTGCTCGGGATACCTCTTCTTGCGTGGCCAGTTCCCCTTCCTGTTCCATAATCAGAGGAACTTGAGAGGCAGCTTCCTGACTTTACAGAAGGGGCTGCCTTACGTTCTGCTCACTGACCACAAGCACCTATGAGTCAGTGTGGGTTTTCATGAGAAAGTCCTTCACTGGAAGCATGGTAAGTGCTCCCAGCCATGATGGAGCTAACAGTCCTCATGTGAGATTTTCTCTGACTCCCACTTTTGACTTTATTTGCATTGTTTTTCTCCATTTTCCTCAGCCCTGAGCAACAATAATAAAAAGAAATGTCTGTCTCTGCCTTCCTTCCTCATTCTGAAGAAAAACACAGTTGAACATCAACAGGAATACGGATGTTCAGTAACGACACTGCTCAAAAGCTTGACTCCCAATTACAAGCACCCCTCTGTCCCTGACTGTTGTGGTTCACAGCTTCAAGGGATTGAATGCCACCCTCTACATACATACAACCAGTCCATGTTTTGCCTACATCTTATTGTGGCCCTAAAGGGACCTGTGAGGTTGGCACTGGTCCTTCAGAATTAGTGTCCTTAGAAGAGAAGGACATGGCTCTCTTGCCATGTTTTTTCCTGCATATGTGCATCAAGGGAGGCCACGTGAGGACACAGGAGAAGGTAAGCCAGTAGACAGACGTGGCCAGACACCCAAATCACTTAGGACCTTGGTTTTGGACTGTTAGCCTCCAGAACTACAATAAAATTGATTTCTGTGGGTGAAGGTGACCAGTCTACAATATTTGGTTGCAGCAGGCTGAGCTGACTAACACAAGGGAAGAGCCTTCCCCAGGGAGGGAGACAACCCTCACGTGAAATTCTGACTGTCAGATACTGTTGGTGTTATTCTAGCAGTCTTAGCAGCCTGGAATTTTCAAGATCCCCATATTGCTGACCTTCGTGTTTGGAAAGACTGTTTCCCCTGAGTGCCCAGAATGTCGATGTAAGAGGATATTTAGAGTGACTTCTGAGGAATGACTCCTCACATATGTGTTGGCTTGTATGACAGAGCCTCCTCAAGTCTCAGGGCACAACTGTTGGGCAGAGTGAACACTGTCATAGCATCTCCCATACAGGGCACAGATGTTTGGTGTCATTCCCCATGGACAACCCATGAGTGATCATGAAACCATAGGAATCTGAAATTTATTTATGTATTTCTTCCCAATCTTTGAGCTACTTTTGGCAACAAAGGAAATAATTTTTCTTCTTTACTCTTATCAAGACCTGAGACTCTCCCTAAGATCCTCCACCACTTCATTTCTTCATCTGTAGCCTATGTAAATATGCTAAGCTGGGACTGAATGACATATTCCCATGAGAAGCACCTCTGGAAGTATTTGTAAGCCGTATGAGGGGAAAGGAATTTGCAGGCTTTGGCTGACTGTGACTTATTCATTTCTGAGAGTAATCACTGACATCTTGATTCATTCTTATTTCAATGTCCTGGTTTTCCTGCTTACTGAGAATGCTCTTTCCCATTTTTGTCTCTTTTGTGTCTTCCATCCTCCAAATGAACATTCTATATCATATGTTTGACCGTGAATGTATTTTGAGCTTATTAGATATTGCTTCTGAAATGTAATGCATACAGATTTAACTCTTTACATTGTTAATGTCTGTCACTGGTGATTCTATTCTTCTAGCTATTCATTTTGAAATGAATTTCTCTAGGTAGCTAAACTTAATCCTTTTCCATGGCTCTTCAATAAATAGTAAGTAAATAGGCATAATCCATGTCCTGGTTTGGAATATAGATCGTTAGGAAGGAAACAGTACAGATCCCCGATTGCCCCTCTAGTGATTCAGTTGGTAATGTATCCACCTGACAGTGACATGCTGGTACAAGTGTAAGAGCTGGTGCTCTGGAAGGTTTCTGACAATTTCTGTGGTAGAAGTATCCCTACATAACCCATGTTCAGCCTCCAGTATGGCTTCAGTTAAAGTGGAGTTGAGAAGAGATGCATACAATTGACTCCACAGTTCCTGGACCATGTGAATACAGAGTATACATACATCATACAAAGGGAAAATTGGCCTCTGTACTTTTTAATAAGAGACTTGTTTTGATGGATTCCCTTTCCTTTAAAATGAGCTGTTCCTGCATCCCTGATGTATGTACTAGCTGCCAACATGATGGAAAAAATATCACAAAGATTGAGAACTGCAGCAAAATCTGAGAGTTCTCCTGCATCCTCCTTTCCCTAGGCCACACCCCTCATCTTGCTTAACTGAACAGTATTTTACCAGAGTAAACTGTGCCCACCATGTCTATTCAATGAACACTGACAAGTGCAATTTTCCATCTCAGTGGAAGATGGAATGACACTGATGAAATAGTGATATATATTCAATTTAGTTTATACGGAGAAAAAAGAGTAAGGCTTTCCCTTGTCTACTCATGTCAAGCATGAGAATAATGTTCCTTCTGTCTGGCACATACCAATCTGGTGGTCAGTGGTTGGGACAGGGACTGGGGCTTCTCACCAGAGCAACTCTGTGCTGTGGTTTCAGGGACTGGCCCTGCTTCTCCAGCTTCATAACTCATTTTCCAGCATTTAATAAAGTTCTCTGGGCTGCCCACTCTCCTTTGTAAAATTTCTTTGCTGCTAAGTTGAAAATCTTGGGGTTTTCCTTGCAAATAAGAATAATTCAAGCTTTCAGGCTAAACAGCTTTGGTTCAAATCCCAGATATCTCAGCTACTGGTTGGTCTCTAGGCAAATTCCTCTCCATAACTCAGGTTCTCATCTATAAAAGGGCAACAATACTTCTGTGGAGTTAATATGAGGCTTAAATGAATTAAGACATGCAAAAGCCTTAGCATTGTGCGTGGCCTATACAAAGCTCTCAATAACTGTTAGCTTTGTCATCATCCTGAGAGTATTTTAGCAAGAAATGGTTGACGTCAACCAACTCCAAATACAAAAGAGAAATAAACAGCTTTTTATGTCACGTATTTTACATTTTTTCAGATGTAAAAACCTCTTCATAGTATAATAGTTTCAAACTTGGTGCAAAACAGAGAATATGTATTTAATTTTTCCATGGTAATCAGCAGTTTAGAAGTTGATCACTCTTTAAATCCAGCATCTGTTAATGTTTAAAGCAATTCATAGTTTTCCTCAGAGCACATGATTTTGGACAAAGACAACAAGAAACAAAAGTGCCAAAATGGGCTCAGAGCTGGGTTTACGAAAATGAAATTATTTGAAGAAAATCTTTATATGCCCTCACTCAGTTTAACAAAACACTTTATTGTCTTTCTCAAAAATTCTCTGATATTTGCTTTTTCAAGTTCTGGAACAATTATGCTAATTTTAATGTTACATTTTTATTTCTTTCCTGTAAAATGTATTGTTTTCCTTTAGCATTCTGAGGTGTCTTTTGTTCTGTTTGTGGAATTATTTTTTAAATGTTTTCAACATTTCTAATACATGGGCAATTTAAATAACTGTAGCCTTTTAATTTTACTTCTTTAGCTTTGTTTTTGCTGTTCTTTTGATGCACCAAAAAAAACAGGAAGAAGGGAAATCTCTTGCATTTGTTAAAGCAGATTTTACAATTACGAAGTGAAGTTTGATCCCCCATACCGAAAAAAAAAAAAAGTACAAGGATACAATTACGAAGTGGCCTCATGGCTTTTCTAGAGAGAATTCATTTATTCATTCAAAAAATAGACACACAGCCTGATCTACAGCAGGACTGAGTTGGCTACTAGGGGCAGCAGGAGGAGCAAGGCATGACCTCATCCCCCAAGAACTTAGAGTTTCTTAGGAAAACAGTTAGGAAACAAGCAGTCTCCGTGCTCTTCAACTAGGGGCAAATTCATGGTTCTATGAAAGCAGGAAAGAACAGTGCCTAACCCAAAAGCTAGGAGACAGGACAGGATTCTCAGCAGGTGGGATATTTCACACAGACTTATACAATAAATAAGATTTATCCTATTCAATGATGTTCATTTTTATCCTGCTTGTGGAAAGATATATAATCAAAATATATAATACTATAAATTTAATTTATTAATATTTGTTAAAAGATCATCTCAATTTTTAAAGTCTAAAGATTGTATTTCTTTTGGCAGATAGGATATAATGGAGCAGATTTCCAAATTGAGCATGGTTATGTGCATCTGCAGCGCAAATTGTGCTTATTCCAAACCCTAAGATACTTTTCTTTAACTTGTCTTGCTCAGGTGACTATTTTTTAAAAAATTATACACTAGGTGGCTTAAATAGCAAATATTTTTCACAGTTCTAATGGCCAGATGTCCAATATTGGCACACCAGTAGGGCAGGTTCTTCACAAGGCTCTTCTTCCTGGCCTATAGGTCTCTTATAGTTGGGTCCATGCATGGGGTATTGAGGGAGACTCTGGTTTCTTCATGCCTGCTAGAGACACCAGTCTACTGTGCAGTTTTCACCCTTATGACCTTATTTGAACCTCATTCTTCCCAAAGCTCAATTACCAATACTGATAAAGAAGAAACATAATTCCAGACCTGTGCCAAGTTCATGGTCTTGTGACAGGCAAAAACAGCTAGCTAGACATTTTACAGTTAGGGCGGCCCTGAGAACAAAGAAGCCAACTTGGAGGTTAGTGTTGCCAGAGGAGAAAACTACCCCACCCATATAGGATAAATAGCAGTGATTGATATTCTAAGTAAGGTGCCAGTCTCTCTAGGATAAACAGCACTACTTGATATTCTAAATAGGCACCAGCCCCCTGGGGTGGAGGCCCAAGACTTAAACTGGAAAAGATCCTAGAACAAAAATTCCTGTATGCTTATTACATGACTTAATTTCTCATTGGATCCCCCTTTAATCAATGTTACCTGAGCAGCTATACTTGTTGTAATCTTATTGGTTGATCATGGTTTTGTCCATTCTGTGATTTCTCATTATACCAATGTTACCTAAGTTACTGCAGTTTTTTGTTTTGTTTCTTGTTTTGTTTTGAGACAGGTCTCACTTTGTAGTTTGGACTGGCCCTGAGTGTTCATTTGTAGCCCAGGCAAGCCTAGAACTCACAGCAATCCTCCTGCCTCTGCCTCCTGAGTGCTGGGATTACAGGCAGGCATGAACCAACATGCATGGCATTGTGGTACGTGGTACCAGGGATCAAACTCAGGACCTTGCACTTGCAAGGCAGACACTGGAACCACTGAGCTAAGTGGTAATCCTTGGCCCTAAGTTACTATCTCTGCAATGTTACTGGTTGACATAATTCTGTCCTACCTTAAACCCACCTCACCTCTCATTTTGCTCCATAAAAGCCCACTGGAAAGTGAGGTAGGTGGGTCAGTAATTTTCGAGTCCCCCTTTCACCTCTCTTAGGCAAAAGCTTTCTTAATAAAGGTTTTCCTACTCAACCTCTGTAGTTCCTAAAATTCATTCTTCAATTTTAGGGAACATGAATTCACATTTCAGGTATCTCTCTTAGGTCAGGAGTTAGCCTTGCTTCCCCTCTACCAGTCTCACAACACTGAAGAATGAAGTTGTGAACCAGAAGGGGAAGTTAGGAAAGTTTTACCAGGAGGAGGAGGAGGAGGGGGAGGAGGAGGG
>PVIC010029239.1:9074-22761 GCA_004025085.1 Thryonomys swinderianus
GGGTCTCGCTTTGTAGTTCAGGCTGGCCCTGAGCTCACTATGTAGCCCAGGCAAGCCTCGAACTCAGCAATCCTCCTGTCTCTACCTCCCAAGTGCTGGTATTACAGGTGTGAGCCACTACGCCTGGCACTGTGGTATGTGGTATTGATTGCTGGTGGGCGTGAGCCACCACGCCCAGCATTCTATGTGGTTACTCAGGATCGAACTCAGGACCTTGCGCTTGTGAGGCAGGCGCCAGAATCAATGAGCTAAATCTCTGGCCCTTTTCTCTGTTTCTTTTTAAGTAGCAGTATTTTCTAAAAAGAACATGAGTAACTGTTATAGTTTGGGAAACAAAAAATTTGATGTCAAAATACATAAAAAATCGGTGCTTGTGCACATGTGTGTGTGTCTACGTATGCACAAGCACGTAGTCTTTATTCCAAATATTTGTTTAAACACTGTTGTTTCTGAGGACAAGAGCAAAGATCACCTCCCAGAGAAACTTGGGGATTATGTGTAGAACTTTCCAGAACAGAGGCAACACAAGGAGAAGCTGACTGCTGAGTAGCCAACAGAGTTCTGAGAGGACTCGAAGAAATTAAAGCTGCCAGGCTGGATGGGGAAGGTGACTGTCAGAGTCCAACTTCAGATGCTCTCAGGACCTGTTTTGTAGTGGTCACAGATCATAGGTTCTGTCTGTGTACAAAACATTTGGGTACAGCACAGAGATTCCCCTTGTCCACTTCACCTAGGTGAGGTGCCCTTAGGTGAAGTCACTCAAACTCCTGGCCCTAGCGTAGGTCTCAAACTGAGGACCTAGGGCTCCAAAGTCATTCTTACAAGGGCAAAGCAGTAGGGGCTCTGGAGCTGGCCCGCCACTTTGCTGGGACTTTGGAAGTTTCCTTTGCTCAGTGGTGCTGCACTGAAACCCTGCTGAAAGCCACGGCAACATCGCTACACTGCAGGATAATTTCTTGTGCGGATGGCCTTGATAATCTGATCTAGTTTTTAATTTGTATAAATGCCTTAGTTTCATATAAAGTATATCCATAAATGCATACAAATTGAAAGTATAAAGCATGATACATTTTCATGCACCAGTATACATAACACCTGATAAAAATTTGAATACTAAGACCCCAGGGATCTGATTTATGCTCAGCCCTATCACTATCCACTAAGCCACTATTCTGTGTTCTAACACTGTTGGTAGTTTCATTTGTTTTAAAATTTTAAGTTATCATACAATATACCCTCTTTTTCTCAATGTCTTTTTTGTGATTCCTCCATATGTTTATGTGCTGACATGACTACATGACAGTAACCAGGATTTTAAAATGTATTAAGAGGACCTGGCATTTAGGTCAGTGATACAGCACTGGCCCGGCATGTGCAAGGTCCTGAGTTCAATCCTCAGTACAAAAAAATAAAATAAAATAAAAACATTAAGAAATGCCTAATAGGCAGGTAAAGCACAGTTCTGGGTGGTGTCTGTGGATGATTGACATGAAGGCCAGCAAAGAGAGGGAAAGACTCAACCCTGTTATGGGTAGCTTGTAGCCTGGAAAGAACAAAAAAGAGAAGAAGAAAATGTGCCAGGAAGAGCTCCAGCTCTATCCTTCCCTTTGGCTATATCTCCAGTTTCTTTAGTCTTCTGTCTGCAGATTCGCACTGGTAACTCTCCACTGATCTCCTAGGCCTTTGACCTCGGACTCATGCTACATTCTTCAACCCACTAATTCTGGAGCTTTAATCTTCCAGGCTTAACAGCTGTTAGGTCCTTTGGCTCTCCAGGGTGTGGGTGGCCTTTGTGAACTCTCTCACTTCTAACCCTGTGAACCTAAGAAATCCCATCGCAGAATTATACATGTATTTTTTATTTATTCTGCTCCTCTAGAGAACCCTAAGGTACATGGTTTATTGATTCTTAAGGTTGGGAAACAGGGGTTAGTAAACTATGGGTTGTAGGCCAGTTCATTGTTTTTTGTAAATTAAGTCTTAGTGGAGTATAACCGTTCTCACCTTTATGTTACTGTATGATATTCCCTTATGATAGCGTCTTATCAGATATATTCCTGTATTTAATGGGTGTTTGAGCTCATTTTTATATTTTTATTGTCCTTTTGTGTATGTGTGTGTATACATGTGTCTGTGTATATGTATATGTGTGTTGGTTCCTGCTAAAGATTTTTTTTATCATTATCTGTTGGATTATCTTCCTTTTTCAGAGTGGCCAGTGATTGATGATATAATATAACTTAAAGTGGTGTATTTTTCTTTTTCTCTCTCAATTTATTCTTTCTTTCTAGAGTTTGACCTGGGTAAGATGGGTTTCAGCCTGAACAGTATCTAAAAACTTGTGAGTAGAGTGTCAAGCAGTGCTGTGCAAGAGAACTTCCTAAAATGGCAGAAATGGTCTCTGTCGGAGGTGTCCAATATGGTACACATATGATAGTGTGACTGAGGAGCTGGGTTTAACATTTTATTTAACTTAAATTTAAGTAGTATGTGGTACTTGTGGCTATAGAATTAAGTGGAATGGATTTCCTAGGTGGACGGGCAGTATGAAGATGTGGATACAGAAAGTAGCCAAGATACGTGACAAGAGAGGCACTGTTGCTGATGGTCCAGAGGCTGTTCTGAGCTTGGTCTGGAGAAACTAGAATGGCTAGAGCCCAACCTGAGATGACATGTGCTTTGTATTTGCAGGTGGTTCTGTCTTTTATCTCGTCCGTCAGTGTTTCTATGTTTGCAATTAGACCCAGTGAAATGAACTTCTTCTAAATGATTTTGCAGTGACTAAACTGAACAGTTGGTACTGAATTTTATAAAATATTCAAAAGAACCAAATTTTACCATAAAAACCAAGACAGATTTGTCATATTTACTCAACATCACTTGATGTCACTGCCAGATTTACAATACTTCTTCATTTTGAGAAGACTCTCAAACACACAGAGCTGGGTCCTGGGTGACCACATCTGACTGACACCATCTCAGTATCTTTGCTGTAATCAAGGTTTGAAAACATTCAGAATTCCAGCATCTAGAGGACTTGTTAAAAGTCATTTTGTGGGCCGGAAATTTAGCTCAGTGGTTCTGGCACCTGCCTAGCAAGCGCAAGGTCCCTGGTTTGATCCCTGGTAACCACATACAACAATATGGGGCATGGTGACTCACTCCCACCACCAATCACTACCACATATCACAGTGCAGGGTGTAGTGGCTCACTCCTGTCATCCCAGCACTCAGCAGGCAGAGGTAGGAGGATTGCTGAGTTGGAAGCTTGCCTGGGCTACATAGTAAGCTCAGGGCCAACCTGCACAACAAAGCGAGACCCTGTCTCAAAACACAAACAAACAAAAAACAACAAAAAAACTCACAACTCATATTGTGGGACTCATTCTTAAAATTTATTTTCCCATTGTTCTGTGAATGTGGGCCAATATTTGCACTTCTAACAAATTCTCAGCAGATGTCAAGGCTGCTGTTCTGGAAATCCACCTCCAAGCACCACAGATAATTAAGTAAGGGATAGTTGTTCTGAGACAGCCTCTCTCTAGAATTTGAATTTGGAATAGAGAAGCAGAGATGTAGAGCAGCTACAGAAGGCCTGCAAACCACCACCGTGCAGGGCCTAGGGCTGACTGGGTTCCCATTCTCCCTAAGCCTTTATGGGTTTAACCCTTTCAATTAGTTTCACCACATACTTTCTTCATTTTGCATAAACTGGCCAAGCAAATTTTCTGCTCTCTGCCCCTGAAAGATCTTTAAGGCAGGAGTAGATCAAAGTGTTTCACTAAGAAAACAAAACTATTCTGAGTATCTAAAACAGAGGTAAAATTGTAGAGGGCTTTGGTCACACTGATGACAGAAGACCTGGGAAGCCAAACCTGCAGCACAAGGGATTAGTAACAGCAGGAAGCCACCTTCACCCTCAGGCTGGAGGGACAAAGGGAGAAGGCGATGTTAGTAAAGCCGGAACTGCGACAGACCAGTCCAGCAGGGGCAATGCTGCTGTTACAGCCAGAAACATTGCCTGAGGCAAGAGGTGGAGAAATACCCTCACTGGCCCCCTCCTTCTGTCTGCCGCCTCTGGGTGTCTGTCCCTGTGGGAAGCTGGGACAGGCTCACCATGCCTCTGAGAACCATGCTTGTCATGGCTCGGTGGAAACAGAACTTGGGGGTCTGAGACCAGCCATGTTAAAATCTGGATTTTTCAAAGTTCACTTTTCCTGCTTACAAATTAGAGAAATATATAAATGTGATTCATAATTTCTAATAGTCTCTTGTTAAGAGTAAGAATTTTAGGAGCTGGGGATATAGCTTATGGTAGAGCACTTGTCTAGCATATGTAAGGACCTAGGGTTCAATTCCCAGTGCTGCCCACACCAATTACAAAATATAATATATATCTATATATATGTATATCTACATATATTACTTTAAATAGACTTTAATTAACTTGTCCCAAAAATTGCCTGACATTTGAGATAATCTTAATGGAAAAATTACAAAAGGTAAAAGAACACTTGTGTAGTTCTTTCCAGTTTGAAAAATGTTTTTACATGTCTCATCCGAATGAATCCTCAAAAATCCCTGTGAATTAGGTATTACTATTGATCTTATTTTACAAATGAAGAGACTGAGACTCAAAGAGAATAAGCAACAGATACGAGCAAAATAATGGTAAAACGGCACATTCTCAAACTGAGGCCCATGTACATCTTTATTGTGAAATACTAAATGTGGAAACAGGAGGAAGGCTACAAACTTTTTCTTTCTGTTGATATCTCCTTTTCTTCCTTAATTAAAATCCAGTGTGTAGAGTAAACCTTGAGACCAGAGCTAAGAGAAGTTATTTGGAAAGACCAGCAACATCGGTCCTGGTGCCTTTGCTCCCTACCCCCACCTCCCTGGAAGATCTCTCAAAAGTCCCACAGGTTCCTAATTAATAGGCCATGACTGTTGGAGGAGGCAGGGCCTTTCATGGGACCGTTCCAGAACAGCCTCAGTCACTTATGAACAAAAGGAAAAAAGAAAAGAATCCCTTTTAGCTGTGACTATAAGTTAAACCAAAGTGGGTAGTTTCGATGGTTTGTGCAAGGATTTGGTCACCTAGAAAGAAAGAAATATAAACATATGCAGTGGGTGCAAAAATGAGTGTGTGTGTGCGTCAGTCCCTTTCTGCCTCCCCAGAAGTGTGCAAGTTCCCTCCGTTTCCACTTCCAGTCTGAATTTCTGATGCTACAGAGCCTTCTTTGTTTCCCTTGGTTACCGCTGAAATAGTGTGCAGGGTTCAGTTCAAATCTATCACCACTTACAGAAAGGCGACAGGATGCCTTCTATCCTTGACTATTACACATATTTGTCTGTTTGATGGGAAGATTGGCTCACGTGCACATCTGCATGTTTCTGTGCTTAAGGTCTATTGTGCATGCTGTCCTTTATGTGTGGAGATGAGCTAAGTCACATGGCATGAATCTCTCTAATATTGTATTAGAGGATGAATTTTCTCTTGTTGTCCAGGCAGAACTTAACCTTTCCGTTATTGTTGGAAAGCCAAGAGAATGTGCTATTAGTAATTTCTCCTATTAAATTACTCCTCAGTCCTGGTGTAATCCTGATAGTAATCCTCCTCAATAACATTCTTTTATCTGTGAGGATAAATCTGCCTTACAGAAAGGCTCCACATTCAGTTTATTGAGTCAATAAATTTCAGGCTTACTGATTATATTTCCATCTAAAAGCTTTACAGAGTTATAAAACCAGAAGGGCTTTAGACTCATCCTAGGTCAAGTTTCTTTAGGAATATTTTTCTGCAATAAACTGTGCAGTACATTCAGTCTGCCCATTTTCTACAGTGTCACCGATTGTAGCCTTGATCTGATAGCTGAAGGAACATTTGTATCCTCGTGGGTTCCATTTAAGATAATATTTGAAACAGACAAAGTAGCTTGAAACATTCAAAGTTATCTTCCTTCTATGGATGAAAACGGGTCTGGTCTGTAAAAGAACAGTCTTGGCTAAAAGAAAACCAGAATTCAGCACTAAAACATTTCTCTCAGTGAAACAAAGAATTTTCTTCCCCCTTGAGATCCTTAACTAGTTCCACCAATAGTTTTCATTTGAATCTAAGTTTGTTGCAGGATGAAATAAGATGAGTCATGAGATTTCCACCAGTCACTGGCTGAGAAGTTGTTTGAAATCTTAATTGGGAAGCTTAATATCCCAAGAATATGTCTAAAGATTTTGCTACTGGAATGGAAGTGTGTATTGGATCTTATATGCAACTGGTTCATATCAAATGCCATTATAGTTTACTATACCTTTACAACCTGAATAATGGATTTTTTGGGGGGGGTGGAGACACCTGGAGACTTGTGGTCCATGTCAATTTTTAACAATACTTGACATTCAGTGAATAATGGAATCTGGCCACGGATTTTTTTTTTATTAAAAACAAAACCTGCCCGAAGGATCAGAATTCTGCTACACATTGTTTGCTTACTTTAAATAAACATGTATTGAGATCAGGTGAATTCTAGAAGGCTGGATGTTGTGAGCTTTAAGGTCTTTAAACACTTTGTAAAAAGATGATAGCATGGAAATGAAAGAGATTTAAATACGTAAAATTTAGTAAAACTTTTAGACAAGCTTGCTATCTTCTAGGAGCTGGGAGCCACCAGCGAGGGAAGTGGCTTGGGGAGGAACAAAAAGCCCGGCTGGGAGCATTATCTCCGCCGCTGCAGGCAGCTGCGGGCGGAGGGCTGGGCGACGTCTCTCCAGTCTGTCACACCGCATTCTACTGGTGACAGCACGGGTCTTGTCGGCTCTGCCAACCAGGCTTCTCATGTCCCCGGGCTCCTCAATTGGGGAGGAGAGCACAGAAGAGGAAGGAGTATTGACCCAAGTGTGAAGACGCACCGGGAATCCCTCCCTGTCGCAGGCCTCGTCGCCTCGTCCTCGGGGACCCAGGGAAGTACCAGGACCCTGTTTAACCCAGAAACCAGAGTCCTAGGAAGCAGCTGCTCTGCGTGGGTTAGGCAGGGCGAAGCTGAATCTTCTCTCCCTAGCTGTGGCCCAGCGAGCCCAGGCAGGGTCAAAAGGAACTGGCTGTAGCGCAGGAGCCCTCGCTGCCCCGGCGCCGACTGGAGGTCAAGTCAAAGGGCGCGACCGCAGGGCGCCCTCCTTCGGGCTGGGTATCCCTGGACCACCGAGAGCAGCGCCAGGCGGGAGGGGGGGGCGGGACCCTGAGGGGCGGGGAAAGGGCGGGAACCGGAGGCCACAGGCTGCGTCGGGAATTGTAGTTCCCAAAGGCCGTGGCGCGAGGTCGTCCTGCTCTGCCTGCCGGGTCGCGCCTACAACTCCCAGGAGCCTCTGAGCCCGCCGGGGAGTCCATGCGCAGTGCGTGCCACATTCTACCCTATCAGGAGAGGAGAGGGTGATGTCACCTGCGAGTTGGTAACCTACGAGCCGCGGTGGAGGAAACTGTTTAACCGGATCCCATTGTACCCGGAGCGTAGAACCGCCTTTCCAGCATGCGGGGTCTGCTCAGGTAAGGGACGCTCGTGCCGCCCGCCGCGCGCGTTCCTTGAAGGCCCTCTAGCTGGGCGCAGTGGACGTGCGCTCCGCGGGCCGGCGCCGGCTATGCGGCGCGCCCTCCCGCTGCCTCGGGAGCTGCGGGCGGGTGGGTAAATATTCAACCCGTCCTTCAGGTCGGGTCTGGGTGGGAACAGCGCCGAGGCGCTCCGTTGGCGAGCGGGGTTTGGAAAATGGCTGCAGCCGGCGCTGAGCGGGCGTCCCCGAGGACGGGGTCCCGCCTCCTCTCTCCCCGGGCGGAGGGCGGCGTGCTGTGTGTCCTGTCCTCCTCGGGGCCGGCTCCCGCCACCGCGGGACGACCCCGAAGGGTGACTGGAATCGGGCGGAGACGAAGCTGAAGGTTTCCAAAGAGGGGCAGGGAAGCGGGGCGTTGCAGAGGGATGAGGGGAGTTGGCGGACCGCGGCGAGGGCCCCTGTCCCGCGTTCTCGGAGGCGCATCCCGGTGCCGGTGCCACACGAATCGCGCCCTCGGCCAGGAGCACCTGGGCTGGGCGAGGCCGGCACGTCGGAGCCCCGCGGGCGGGGTGTCCGAAGTGCTCAGGATTGGACTCGCTGTGGGGAAGGAGCTGGATAATCGGGCTTACCCAGCCGGTGCCAGAAGCCAGCTGCTTGTGATCGGCTTGCCGTCTGATTGGAGACGAGCGCCAGCCCGGGATCTAAGGTCCTCTGGATTTCCTTTCCCAGCTGACTCCCTCATTCATCAAATCCGCTGAGTCTCCCCTCACGTTGCTGATAGCCAGGCTTTGGGGTCTTCTGTCTTTCACCCCCATAAAATATTTCATTGCGCCCGGGAATAGATTTTTCAAACTCCATTCCTCACACACCCATCCCCACCCTCTGAAGATCATCAGGAGCAAAAGTCAGCCGTGACCGTGCTTTCATTGAACTGCTAGTTTGGGGAGAGATTCGAGCAAGATCCAGTGAGTGAATTGCGACCGCGTTTGACTGCCAGACGAATCCTGTTGCTATGGTGACTCGGGTCTCCGGAATCCTAACTGCCTGCCCTGCTGTTCCGATTCGATGTGGCTCTGCGGGCAGCTGGGAGGGCGTGGCCGGTGGGTGTGGTTGAGTGCAGGTCGTAGGCTCAGTTGCTCTCTGCTCCCTTCCTGCACAGCCGGGACCCTCCTCGTTGCTAGCAAATAGCTAGGACCTTGTTCTTGGACCCCCTTCCCTTCTTGCTTGCCCACGCTGCATCTTTCCACCTTCCGCCCTCCCTAAGCGTTTGGAAACACCTCCTAACTGGAGAGAGCGCTTTCCCTTTTTCCGTAGCCAGCCAGTGTCTCTTCCGAAGGACACTCTCCCCTATTCTGTGTCAGGAGAGCCCTCTGTTCACCAGTAACGGTTCCCAGTTTGCAGCTGACCGGAGGTGACTGGAGGACAGTTAATAAGTGAATTCTGAAAGTCACTGCCGTGCATTGTGGTTCTGGTGGAATCCAAACACTAGCCTAGCTGATGCAGGTCCCAGAATGAGGGGCAGGCTGGGAAGTGGGGGAGCCCTGGTCCTGCTCTGGCCTTAATGCCTCCCCTGAGTGAAGTAACCCCGTTATCTCTGGGGCCCTCTGTCTCCTCATTGGTAATTGCATAAAATGTTGGGATTCTAAGAAAGACTCCCCAGCCCCATAATCTGAAGATGAGCGTCTAAACCCAGCTTCTAACACCGAATTAATGTCTTCAAACCTAACTTGAATGATAAGACAGCCTTGGTCTTCATGCCAGTGCTTACAAGTGGGCAGAGCTGCTTCTTATGATTTATAGATTAATGGGCTTAAACTTATGTGTTTAGCCTTGAGAGTCACTGTTCAGGTTTTGCCTTTTTACAGCTTGTTGGTGAATGCAGTTATTTGTAACCTAATTACATTAAGTGTAGTTAAATTATATGGAGATTTTGTCTCTCTCTGCTTGCATGTTGTACCAAGCACATCATCACAGAGGTTGCAGTGGGAGGAAGTGTGTGTTGTGAGTGTCTGGTGCATGTGTTCACACTCAGGTGAATACTTGGGGTGCTCCCTGCCAGGGGTACACACTTGTCATTTTGTCTTAAGTAGATGGTTACATCCCCATGAGAACACAGTCACATTTTGTCTTAACACGTATTATTAAAGGAAAGTCCCCTTCATTTAGCCATTGATTTGTCTCCTTTACTTTATTTATAAGCTCTTTGAGGGCACAGTCTTAGTCTTCTCTGTTTCCAACATTTAGGGCAGTGTTTGCCTATTTGTACGTGTTTAATAATTGTTTGTTGAATATTAAGTTTTAGAACCATGGTTGGAGACCTCAGTTCATTCTTCCCTCCCAGATAGGTCTCTCATCTGCTGTTCACATTCCTCTTAGTTTTTGGTCAAAATTTCATTTTACCATAAATGGAAACTCTGTTGGCATAAAAGGCCTTCTGTGTGTCTGAGAGAGAGAGATGGATTTTATAATCACTCGCTTTTGGAATACATGCATTGGCATGGACTTACTTTCTTTTGACCAGTTACAATGTAGTACCCCCAGATTTTACAGTGTATTACCTCCTAAATTTCTTCCAGTTGTCCGCTCCTCAGCCCAGGTGATTCTCCCGTAAGGTGTATATGACAGGAGACGAGGGAGAGACCAAGGCCAAGAGTTCCCAGGCCACCAGTGGTTCCCAGAGGAGCTGAAGGACAAGTGTCCTCTCCTCTGAGTTAGAGCTCTGAACAGGGTTGGTTGTCCCATGCAGGCTGAGAGGGGAGAAGAACATTTGTCCAATATGTATAACATTATTATCATCCAGTAGTTGGAATCTGTTTCCTCAGTGCTGTAAATTAGTAAGGAGGAGTGATGGTGAAAAGAGACTGGTAGATCCACATTGTTAGGTGGCCTGTACTTCTGGGGGCTTTGGAGCAGGTGTGCGGGAATTTGAATCCTTTGGATCTTGGCTTTCTTACTTTGTGAACAGTTCTGGGTGTTAATAACGTGCGTCTGTGTGTGGTTTTTATCTAAGCTACTTTGTTTAAAGGACTACTTTTAGTGTTGGTACTGTTCTCAGAATAAATAAGATATTTACAAACAAAACATAGTTAAGATGGAAAGTGTTTCATTTAAAATATTTTGGAAACAGTATAAAGAATAGTTTTGGCTTGAGAATCTCAAGTCCTGTAAAAACACTAAAGTTTATAGCTGTTGGATTAGAGGAAACGAGGTTTTCCAGCAAAATGTGGGATCACCAAGAACCTTAGGTGTTTGGTTCAGGAAATAATCAACAGAGTTTATCATTACTGTGGGGCCATGCTGTGACATTTCCCAGGGTTAGGTCTGTCCATACACTGCAGAAAACAGAGCAGCGTTGCCAACTTAGCCTGGTAAACTTGTTTTCTGTCTAGAGAGGACCCCAGAAAAAGTGATTTTTACCCCTTTGGATGAGAAATGTGAACTACTGTCTCATTTTGGTATTACAGTCTCTTTGGTTATGTAGGAAATCTTATCAGTGAATATCTATCTTAAATATTACAACATCTGCTCTTAGGGATTTCCTTGAGAGCTCAGAATTTCCAGACATCTGATTGCACAGATACTGTCTAAGGAATTGGTTAAGGGGCCATGCGTGGCTTGGAGGGTTTCCATCTAGTTTTAGAGCAGGCTGGAGCTGACGGTTGGAGGTATCCTCTTTTGAAATTAGATTAGTCTACTCTTGGGGGTTTCCTTGAGAGCTCAGAATTTTCAGGCATCTGATTGTACAGATCCCATTTAAGAAATTAGCGCCGACGTCTGTTTCTGTGTGTGGCTTGGAGTATGTCTAGTTGCAGAGCAAGATAGGGCAGGCTGAGGTAGTGGATCCCTGTTTCATAGTCGTGTTAAGTTCACAACGAACTTTCCAGTAGACTGTGTCCTGAAGGGTGGCCTAGGCTGCTGCTAGAGAGTAGAACTGAAGAACTGAATCAAAAATCTTACACGAGATTAAAAAGATTGCATTAAAAAGGTTCCCCTCGCCGGGCGTGGTGGCTCATGCCTGTGATCCCAGCACTCGGGAGGCAGAGACAGGAGGATTGCTGAGTTCGAGGCTTGCCTGGACTACATAGTGAGCTCAGAGTCAGTCTGAACTACAAAGCGAGACCCTGTCTCAAAATTAAAATAAAATAAAATAAAAAAATAAAATAAAATAAAATAAAATAAAATAAAATAAAATAATAAAATAAAGGTTCCCCTCCTTCAGGTACTATCTTGTCAGCACCCCTTCCTGAAAGAGGGGTAGAAGAATGAGATGCAAGTGGATTTTGATGGCCTACATTCTATTTCATTACATTCTTTTTTTGCAGGAAAGAAAGGAGTTTATATTTTTAATTTGATGGTGTCCTTTCTGCCATCCCAGGAGCAGAGAACAGGGCATTTCAGAAAGGATTTGCATCTTCAGTGTCTAAAAATATTTTAAACATTGAATCCTAGGAGCACAGTAGCAAGTGTAAAACTACCATCACCACAGTTTTAATACGGGTTTACCAAATACCCCCTCAGCCTTGAAGGGCTTGTTTCTTCACTGGTATTTAAGTGCTCCTGCATTTTACCTCGGGCAATAATTACTTCAAAAAGCCCAACTGTTCTGTAGCACTGACTCCCCTCCCTGTGGGGCTGCATGTTTTGTACTTTGAGATCCCAGCTCAGGTACAATGACTGCCAGGAATCCTTCTCTGCCATAGCCCTCAGCCCCTTCCTCCTCTGAGCCCTTCCCCTGGCCACTCAACACCTTTACTGTGGTACTACTAGTGGGTAGGTATGAGGTTCTTCTCTTTTGCTGAGCTTTTTCCGATACTTTCTGTAGGCTACATCATTGACTTCCACAACTGTTATTCCCATTCTGCAGATGAGAAAACTGAGGCCTGGGGGAAATTCAATAACTTAATGTCCTTATAGACTGGGCCTCGGACTTAGGGAATCCAGTTCTGCATACACCTTATCATTACCTGGCCTGATTTTCATGTGTCATTCTTTTTCCTCCGGCTTAAATAGGGGCACTCACTACTTTCTCTTCACATCTTTATTCTGAGACAGTACTGGGTCAATAAATGCTGAGTTGATCAAGAGTAAAATTACTAATGAGTACGTAGAGCCTCTGTTTCTAAATCAAAAATCTTACACAAGATTAAAAAGGTTGTATTGAGGGATAACATGGAGTCTGGAAAGAAGGTACCTCCTAAGAATGCTCCCAGGGATGACTGGTGATGGCACAGATGCTGAAGGGCATGGACTTGCAGAATATGAACCAAGGGTTATCAGTCAAAGGTTGGAATTTGCTTCTTGCTATGTGGCTACAATTCTGGATGATGCAAAAATGTATTCAGGCCATGCTAAGAGACCTGATGTTGACCAGATGAGGTCAGAATAGCAATCCAGTGTCAGGCTGCCTGGTCTTCTTCTCCCCCAACAGATTTTTTATTGGACATTATAAGGCAGAAAAATCAAAACACCTTTGCCACTGATTAAACCACATGTGAAACCTAGACTAGCCCCTGATAGATGCTGCTTAACAGCTCCAAACTACAGGCCCATGTCCTCTAATTAACAAGGGACCTAATCAAGGACTAGTTCTGCGGCTAAGCGTCGGTGCTGTGTGTGGCAGACCTGCCACTCCTGTAGCAGCTCCACAGTGTCTGTCCCAAATAAAGCCGTGACTCCAGTGTCAGTGACCAGCCAAAGATGGACTGTGCAGATTCCATCTTCTCAGTCTACACCTGTCAAACCAGTTCCCATGACAGCTGCAGTTGAAAATGTTTTGATTAATTCTGCAATGATTGGACCCGAGAAATATTCTTGTCACCACCAACATTGTTTTGACATAGAACGCAGCCAGAAAAATCAAACCCACTAAAGGGAAAGCATGAAGGTGACGATGAGAGTGATACTATGTAAGAAATATAATCTAGTTTGGATACCTTTAAAAAGTGTAGTTGGGGGCCGGAGATTTAGCTCAGTGGTCCCAGCGCCTGCCTCGCAAGCGCAAGGTCCTGAGTTCGATCCCCATACCACATACAATGCTGGGCATGGTGACTCACGCCCACCAGCAATCAATACCACATACCACAGTGCTGGGCGTGGTGGCTCACGCCTGTAATCCCAGCACTCGGGAGGCAGAGACAGGAGGATTGCT
>PVIC010029240.1:0-22672 GCA_004025085.1 Thryonomys swinderianus
AATTTAGCTAAAAAAGTACAACATACCAGTATTTTAAAAGAAATACACATCTTATTGCCACAGCTTGAGAGCAGTTTAATTATTTGCTTGCTTTTCTTTGCTCGTTTGTTTTTTTATAATAATATATAATTTTACAATCTGTACTTACTATTAAATAACTTCCCCATAGCCTTCATAATTATACTGTTTTAATCACTACTTTTTTCTCATTGCTGTACTAATATTTCATAAGTTTTCATGTTGATATTGTTAGTATTTTCATCATTAAATATGCTATTCCAGATGCTCAACCCTATTATGAGGTTTTTTGTTTAAGATAGGGTATCTATCATTATGTAACTCAGGCAGGCCTTGAACTTGCTACTTAGCCCAGATCCTACTCCCCAGAATAATTCAATGGAGAAAAAGCTATGATACAAAGAGTGGGTATATATGTGTGTATTTTTTAAATTTTTTTTGAGACGGGGTCTCACACTGTAGTTCGGGCTGGCCCTGAGCTCACTGTCTCAAAAACTGGCCTCAAAACTCAGGGTAGTCCTCCTGCCTCTGCCTCCCGAGTGCTGGGGTGACAGGCGTGAGCCACCACGCCCGGCAGGAGCAAGAGTTTTCAAATGTGGCCTGTTGTAGCTCTGCGAGTAAGCAAGCGAGCTTTTGGTCACATGACTGGTGCCCAAGAAGGGCGGCCAGAGGGCGGGGAAGGTTCGTTTGAGCTCACGGTTTCGGGGGTTCTGTCCGTGGCCACACGGCCCTGTGCTTTAGGGACCGAGGCAGCACCAGCCTCACCAGAGGACCGCGTGACCATGTGACCGCGGCGGTCCCCCTGGGCAGCCAGAAGCAGGCCCCCCCCAGTGGGCGTGCTGGTGTTGTGGCCCCGCCCTTGCTGACGTCACTTCTCCCCTCCTGGAGGCTCCAGCTCCTCCTGCCCACAGCACCAGGGCCTGGGGTCCAAACTTTGACCACGTGAGGCCTTTTAGATATGTTTTAATGTGCATTCTTGGTTCATTAGCCCATTTTCCTGGAAATGAGCCCTAGCGTGGTTTTTCAGAATGCTCATATAACCCCTACCCCAAGAAAAGCCTCAGGATCGTCAGCCAGATGTAGCAGTTTGTCCACTGCCACATGAGGGGACGTACTGAACTATGGCGATGCTCCAATTAATACATAAAATACATGGCTGTATTTTAATAAATGTAGATTGTTGCACATGAAAATAAGATATCCCATGTACATAAACCCTAGTATGTCTTTCAGTGGAAACATTAACATAGGAGCCAGTCTTATTTGGGGGAATACAGTAATAAGGTTGAACTGTCTTTCCTGTTTGTCTCTGCCCTGTATTTAGACCATCATTTTCATCCCTGAGCTTTTGCTGTTACTACATCGTGAAGGCTGACACTTTGCGGTGTCCCTGAGGATGGTTGGTGTGCACATTAACAGACACTAGACCAGCCACGGCGACCCCTTTAGAGCTGCCAGTGACACAGACGTCCGCGGGCGCCGTGCCATAGATTCGTCTCTAGCGGCGCCTGCTGTAATGAGCACAGAAGCAAAGTTTGTGTCTCAGGGTATGTAAGTGCAAAGACCCTACATCTAACTTCAGTGTTTTCAGCTGAGTCATTGACCACATACAGGAGAAACTGCCTCTGAACTGATTTTGTGTGGCGCTCCATATGAGTCTGTATATACAAGAGTCCTTAGTCCCAGTAACAAAAATACTGAAGTGAATTGTATTGCTTCCATTTCAGAGTAATCGCTAATGCCTATATATGCCTTTCAGTATAATACGAACGGATTTCTGCTTGTAATGTTTATTTTTAGCTTACCAAAATTACAAAATCTGTCATCAAAGACAACTCAGAGCATGTGGTTGAAATCTTAGTTGATGATATTTTCCTTCCTAATTGTGGACTTTAAAAGCCTGTTTTCACCAGCATGGAGACACCTGCTCCTCAGAAGGCGGAGGCCGAGGGACCCTCGACAAGACTTCATTTCAAACAGAGGAACAAAGAGCCAAGAGCACAGTACAAGTTTGTTTCGTTCTCCCCACTTTTCTCTAGGTGAAAAAGGCCTTTTTTGCTTTGGTAGCCAACGGAGTCCGCGCAGCGCCGCTGTGGGAGAGTAAAAGACAAAGTTTCGTAGGTGAGCAGCACGGGCCTGGGGACGCTTGATGTGTTGGTTGGTTGGTTTTCTTGAAATAGCCTCTCACTATGTAGCATGGTTGGCCTTGAACTTACCGTGTAGCCCAGGCTGTCCTCAAACTCATGGCAGTCTCCTGCCTCAGCCTCCCAAGTGCTGGGACCACAAGCGTGTGCCACATCCCCAGCTGTGTCCTTTTTGGATAAATTCAGAACACTGTCACCTTTCAACTAAATTCCTTTTCTTTTGGTTGAATTTCTTTTGATTTAGCAACTTTTTTGCTTTAAGGCCTTTATGGGCCCTGAGAACAGAATCTGCATGGATGCAGAGAACAGACCAAGCCAGTGTCCCCCGCAGGCCAGGCCAGCGAGTTGACAGTCGCCCTCTGTCACCGCCCGCTCCCTGTGAACAGGACAGATGAAGGGGTATGGATCTGCCAGGTGGCCCTGCTGTGCAAGATACTGGGCCACATACAGCCATGTGCAGTTATTCCTCACCCCAGTAAATCATACGGGGCAAATGACACCGGCACTGTCTCTGAAGGCTCAGCATAGTATTTTGTAATTGCCACCACACAAGGAGGCACACACCTGTAACCCCAGCACTCAGGAGGCTGAGGCAGGAAGATCACCTTGTTTGAGGTCAGCCTGGGCTACACAGGGAGTTCAAGACAAGGCCTGCCCAAACTTCATTACAAGACTTTGTCTCACAAATCAAACAAAAAGGAGCCAAGATGTCGCTCAGTGACACCACACCTGCCTTGAAAGCAAAAGGTCCTGAGTTCGATCCTCAGTACGGGACAGGGTCACACACAAGCCTGCTGTCTGCCCCGCCCTCTGCAGCAGTTTTCCCAGGGAAGCTCTGTGCCACCCCGTCTGCATGGCCCAGGCGTGTGTCCTGGTGCAGCTCGCAGCGAGCGGCAGGTCTCGCGAAGCCTCGCTGCTCAGCGCGCTTCTCAGGCGGCGGGCACCGAGGCTCCTGGGAGTCCTGCCTCCCGACGGATCTGACTGTGACGGGTCTTAGATTGTTTACACACAGCTGCAGTTCTTTTCTGATATTTCATAAGTTTTCTCTCATGGGTTTGCCACATACTTTGATGAGTTCCAAACTTTTAGTCAAGTTTAATTTCAGCCAGATTTTGATATCTAATTTGGAATAAGCGATAAATTAATATCTTTAATGTACAAAACTATCCTTGAGATTGTTCATGTATATTATATAAGCTTCTCTTATAAACATTGTAGGTTTAAAGTCATAAATGTTTCTGATATGTGTCTGTAGTTTTAACATCTAATTATTCATTCCAGGAATGCTAACAATCACAGATTTCATAAATATACTACATAGATACTATAAATCACCTATGGTAAGTGGCAGCAATCTTTACCGTGTTTTACTAATTAGCACCATGTATGTCTATTGTGTGTATAGAAGCTGTGTCTGTGTTTTGAGATTTTTTAGCACAGGATGGTAATGGTTGAATTTCCAAATAAATGTAGTATAAGGAAGTTCAGTATAAAACTACTAACCTGACGCCAGGCATGGTAGCTCACACCTGTAATCCCAGCACTCAGGAGGCAGAAGCAAGAGGATTGCTGAGTTCGAGGCTTGCCAGGGCTACATAGTGAACTACAAAGTGAGACCCTGTCTCCAAGAAACGAAGAAAAAAACAAAAAACAAAAACCTCATCCGAACCAAGGTCTGGTGATTATCTTGCTTACATGGCTCACAGTCTGTAGCAAGTTTAGTCCACAGCAGGTGGGCTCTAAGGCGAGCAGGGTGGCAGAGGGCATCGCAGAGGACAAACAGCTCATGGTGGTCGGAAGGCAGTGAAGTGGCAAAGCAGCAGGGCCCGTTAGTCTGTCTCTCTAGCTGCGCCCAAGCTTGGATCCCCTTGGATGGTGCCCCCTGCACCCGGATGGGCCTTCACATATCCACACTCAGAACTATGCCAAACCCATCAGGGGGCTAATTTAGTGGTCATGACCCTAATCTCAGCACCACATCCCCCAAATCCACCCACCTCTGAAAAGCCCCACCTGTGATCACATGAGGCTTTGGGGGGGGCACCTAAACACGTGCCAAAACAGTGGCACACAACCACAATCCCAGCACACGGGAGGCTGAGGCAGGAGGATTGCCACAAGTTTGAGGCCACCCAGGGCTACATTTTGAATTCAGGCCCAGCCTGAACTACATAGGCTCTAGCTCAAAACAACAAAGAACCAAGCCCAAAACACTGTTAACCCTCATAAACAGTCAGATTTGCCCTGAGCTGCACATTTACAGCTTGAAGGAAGGATTCTTGGGAAGCCAAAAGGAATAGCTACTTCTTCAGCCATCAGAGGTCCTCTGTCTGTTGGAGAATTCCACAGCCTTCCTCATTCCCAGGGCCTCTCCACGTCACACTGGTTTATGTCACCCGACCTTTGGCAGCATCGAGGGCAGGGCCTGCCCAGCAGGGAGCCCCCGTCCTGAGTGCAGGCCCAGTGGGGCTGCAGAGCTCAGTGCCCAGCAATTTATAACAAGAACCATACAAGCTGTGCAGTTTTCAAGGAGAAAAAAGAAGTGGAAATTAAAACTGAAGAGATTCCGTTTGGACTTTGTTGTGACTGTGACTGGTGTCAGCAGCCTGGTGCCTGGTCCAGCGGTGCAGGAGGAGCAGTTTGGAAACTGCTCTGTCCTTGAGCACTGGGACATTTGTGATCCTGCCAGCTCGCACCTGGGTGTCATGTGTTTTGGGGGTTGGGAAGGACAGAGTCGTAGACTTCAGTGCACTAGTAGTATAGGGGTATTTAAAGGGTGTAATCACTCCACTAAACTAGTTTTGTTTCATTTCTGTTTTTAGACAAGGTCTTGCTATGTGGTTCAGGCTGGCCTTGACCTCACTCTGTAGCCCAGGCTGGCCTCAAACTCCTGACAGTCCTCCTGCCTCCGCCTCCCAAATGCTAGGACTACAGGGGTGCATCACCACCCCCATTTAAATACTGACCTTAAGTGTGACGGTCAGCTACCCAGCATGATAACAAGGGGATACATCCTCAGAAGTGTCTTCCGTTGATTTCACCATCGTGGAGCGTGGCAGGGCGTCCTCGGACACTGGGACAGCCACGGAGCTGCTGGTGATACACCCCGAGGGCACAGGTGCACGCACGGCCCGTCATGGACCATGTTTACCGTGACTCACTTCCTCTGTAAGATACAGTACAAAGGGACTTCTTCATAAGACACAGCCTTCGAGTGAAATGTCACCAAACCAGGCGTGGCGGGACATGTCGGTAACCCCAGCACTTGACAGTCTGAGACAGGAGTGTCGCCTGGAGTTTGAGCTGGGCTAGATACAGAGCTCAAGCATAGTCTGAACGACAAAGCCAGACCCTGTCTGCAGAAATATAAAATAAAACAAAAACAAATGAAGTTTTCCCAGAGGCTGTAAATATGATATCACATGATACATCTGATTTGTTAAACCCCACCGATTCACAGGAGCACTGGTTTTCTTCATATTGGTCACCTCTGCTCCAGGGCTAAGTCAGCACCAGTGTGATTTCTTGACTGGAGAGATGTCCCTGGGCTTGGTGCTGCACATCTTACAAGCCCAGCACTCAGGAGGCCGAAGCTGGAGGGTCACCAAAAGTTTGGGGCCAGCCAGAGCCCCACAGTGAGTTCGAGGCCAGCCTGAATTATACAGCGAGACCCTGTCTCAGAAACCATAAATAAATGGAGAAATGTAGAGAAAGTTCTGTGCAAATCCCACATAACAAATCTTACAAGTAGTATTTTATGATGCCAGAATTTAAAAGCAGTTAGATCTAAGTTTATAGCCCATATAGTTTTTCTTAGTACTTGAAGTTACCTTTTTACTGTATATTTTCCTCATCTTCATAAAACAAGGAAACAAAATTATCGTGAAAGCTATGTTTTATTCCATGCTCTACATAACTTGTTCCCGTGGTGTATATGTTAACATTTGTAAATTAGAATTCCTCTTATTTGCAGGTACAGATTTATGAATTAGAAGAACATAAGATTGAAACGTGGAGGGGTAAGTGCTCTAGGGTTAAAAACCTTTCATATCCAAGAGAAAATGTCAGGCTTGGTGTGTAAAGTATGTCCTGATATCACAGATTCTTTTCACGCTGCATAATAGTAATGACATATCAATCAAAACACTATGCTTACCTCTGTCTCCCGGTGGGGATCCGACCGGGTCCGCGGCAAGGCTGAGGACGGTCTGTGTGGTGTGCTGTGGATGTTCAGGTGCACGACTGACCCCGAGGCAGCACCTTCAGAAACCCTCCTGTGAGCTAGTTGTGGTGGCACACACCTGTAACCCCACCATGAGGGAGGCTGAGGCAGGAGGATCACCATGAGGTTGAGGCCAGCCTGGGCTATGTAGCAAAATCCTGTCTCAAAGAACAAAACAAAAACAGAAAGAAAGGCAAGAATCAACTGAAGGGACATTTCACGTTTGAACTGGAAGCGTCCGGTCTGACTCCTGCAGCATGCCTGGCGGGTTAGATGGCTGAGAAACCTAAGCGTCCCGTAGAGTCCCCACAAGCGCCACTTTCTTTTTTCTGGTACTGGGGAATCAAACTCCAGGCCTTCTGCTTGTGATGCAGGTGCTGGAATATATACCCCTTTTCACTGTGTATGAACTAGAAGCTCATTAACTGATATATTTACTGTGACTTTATCAAGCCAAGAAAAATGAATTTTAGTCGGGGGGGGGGCCGCATGCCTCGTGGACTCAGCCCCAAGGCGGTCCTGCCGCTGAAGCCTGACGCCCAGCACTGTGGCCTGAGCCCTGAGCAGATCCACACCTTGCACACCTGCTCTCTAGTACTGTGACGATACTACTCAGACATTCTCGAGCCCTTTGTGTAGACACCTCAGTAGAGCAAATTTTAGTTTATAGCTCTCCACAGAAAATGTCTATTTGCTGGGAAGATTCCTGATGCAGTAGGTTTCAAACATTCATAAAGTACAATAAAACAGGGCCAGGGATTTAGCTCAGTGGTTCCGGCACCTGCCAAGCAAGCGTAAGGCCCTGAGTTCACTCCCCGTAACCACATACAGCAGTACTGGGCACTGTGACTCACGCCCACCAGCAATCAGTACCACACACCACAGTGCCAGGTGTGGTGCCTCATGCCTGTCATCCCAGCACTCAGGAGTTCAAGGCTGTCCTGGGCTACAGAGTGAGTTCAGGGCCAGCCCGAACTACAAAGCAAGACCCTATCTTAAAAAAAAAAAAGAAGAAGAAGAAGTAAAATAAAAGAACAGTAGAGGAACAGTTTGTTATAGTTGATTTTATCTTACAGCTGATAAAAATTGGCTTCAAGCCGGGCGTAGTGGCTCACGCCTGTAATCCCAGCACTCGGGAGGCAGAGATAGGAGGATTGCTGAGTTCGAGGCTTGCCTGGGCTACATAGTGAGCTCAGGGTCAGCCTGAACTACAAAGCAAGACCCTGACTCCAAAAAAAAAAAAAAAAATTGGCTTCAAATGCTTTTGCAAATACTTTTCTTTAGCATAATTTTGCTTGATAGTGTTCTAGTGACCTCTGCTGGTGTTGTTTGTTTTATTGATTTTTTTTTCTAATGTTACAAACATTTATTGAAATACTGTTCTTTAAGTATTGAATTCTTCATAGGCAACACCCTGAAAACGGTTGAAATTAGTTAAGTAGGTATGACTGTAATTAACACAATAGTTTTGGATAACTTAAATTCCTACTGATTTGGAATCATAATTCTTAGAATTGGAAACTGAAGGATGTTTGAATTTATAGCATAATGATAAACAGCCAACATGTTACTAATTACATATTTTCTTTTTATGAATACAGAGCTTTATTTACAAGAAACATTTAAGCCTTTAGTGAATATATCTCCAGATGCAAGGTAAACTTGTAGGGTTTTTTCTATTGAAAACATTCATTCTGATGTCTGTTTTATAACCGTGACAGCTAAATAGAGACAAATAAACCAACAAACATGGTGTATAGTCCAGGTAGAGCCATTAACTCCAAACCCTAATTTCTGTAAATGCAGAGACATTTGCAATTACTGCCATTCTTAATCCCCAAGACTGAAGCAGGGCTAGAAAACTGGCTACCCTAAGCGTTTTGAAAATCGAGACCTGGAACAGGATCCGTAAGGAGGATGTTAAAATTACCCAATCCCAACCAGGCATGGCCACACACCTGTAATCCCAGCACTGAGGAGGCTGAGGCAGGAGGATTCCCAATTAAGTTCAAGGCAAACCTCAACTACATAGGGAGACCCTATCTCAAAAAAAAAAAGGGGGGGGGGGAGCCAGAGATTTAGCTCAGTGGTTCTGGCGCCTGCCTCGCAAGTGCGAGAGGTCCTGAGTTCCATCCCAGTAACCACATAGAATGCTGGGCGTGGTGACTCACGCCCACCAGCCATCAATACCACACACCACAGTGCCGGGCATGGTGGCTCACACCTGTCATCCCAGCACTCAGGAGGCAGAGGCAGGAGGAATGCTGAATTCGAGGCTTCCCTGGACTCCATAGTGAGCTCAGGGCCAGCCTGAACTGCAGAGTGAGACCCTGTCTCAAAAAAAAGTTGCCTGGGGGCCGGAGGGTTACCTCCGTGGTTCCAGTGCCTGCCTCGCAAGTGCAAGATCCTGAGTTCGATCCCCGGTAAACCACATACAACGCTGGGCATGGAGACTCACACCCACCAGCAATCAACCAGCAATCAGCACCACATACCACAGTGCCAGGCGTGGTGTCTTACGCCTGTCATCCCAGCACTCGGGAGGCAGAGACAGGAGGATTGCTGAGTTTGAGGCTTGCCTGGGCTACATAGTGAGCTCAGAGCTAGCCTGAACTACAAAGCGAGACCCTGTCTCAAAAAAAAAAAAAAGTTGCCTGGTCCTGGGCTTCCCCCCTACTCACCAGTCCAGTAGGTAGAGCCAGGAACAGAAAGCTTTGAAACAGCCACCCCAGATTCTGACTCTGGTCAGAGCCACCCTAGATCTGTGTAAGAAAAGAGACTGTAAGACATTTTTAAAGTTCAGTACCATTAGAGAGAAAAAGAGGAAACATTCATTTCTACTATCTTACCAATTCTAATGACAAGATCAGCGCCCTTGGTGCCACCTGCAGGGGAGGCAGGAAGTAGTTCTGCCAGGTTCACCAGGTGGTGTAGGGGTCTCTGTCATCTTTCAAACAAAATGGCTATTAAAATGCTGCTCTTCGGGTGGGGGAGAGGGGTGCACACCTATAATCCCAGCACTGTGGGAGGCTGAAGCAGGAGGATCAAAAGTTAAAGCCCACCTTCAACAGTTTAGAGACTTAGTGAGATGTTGTCTCAAAATTTAAAAATAAATAAATTTTAAAAATAAGAAAATGGCTGGGTTTGTAGCTCAGTGTATCCAATCCCAGTGCTGCCACAAGAAAGAGCACTGCCGCCTGGGCGGGCCCCGTGGGTCACACCTGTAGTCCCAGCTCCTGGGCGACTGAGCGAGACCCTGTTCCAAAAATAAACAGACCCAACAAACAGCAGCAAGTGTTTGAGAGATCTGTAACTGATGCTTAGATTTGGAGCCACGTCGGCAGTCTCCCGTTTTAAACCCCCCCCACGCTGTTTTAATTTGATCAACCTTTTATTATGGTGACATAAAAGCAGCTGAAAGCAAGGGTGGCCCAGAGCTTGCTCTCTCTCTTCAAAGCCTCCTAACAACTGTCACGGCTTTCCCTGCAGCCTCTTCGACGCTGTATACTCGTTGATCAAAAATAAAATCCACAGATTGCCAGTCATTGACCCTATCAGTGGGAACGCACTTTATATCCTTACCCACAAAAGAATCCTCAAGTTCCTCCAGCTTTTTGTAAGTAGTTTTGAATGTTTGTAAAGACATAGTTGCCTTTACTTTCATTTACTTTAAATCTGTTGGCTCCTGTTACTCTCAGTAGCAAAAAGGGTTAGTTTGAAGGTCTGCGGTTGTAAACTTTAATTTCTCAGCTTATGCTGTTTTAATGATACATCTTAAAATTGACTCCAGCTGGGTACGGGATGCATACTTCCAGTTCCGTCACTGGGGAGGCTGAGGCAGGAGGATCACCAGGAGTCTGAGGTCAGCCTGGGCTACACAGTGAGCTCAAGGCCAGCCTGAACACAAGACTGCTGCCTCAAAAACTTAATTCAAAAGGTGTTTCCAGTTAAAAAGCAGTCATCCTTCCATACAAGAATGAAAATGATGACAACATTTTGAACTCTTTATCTAAATTAGAAGACTGTTATCACCTAACATATAAGAGGCTCTAAAGCAGGTCTGGCCAAGAAAAACTGAGCCAGTATTTCAGGCTAAAATCATTTCATTGCTTCATGACGTGTTTATTGGTGTCACGATTTTTAGAAATGTGATTTTTTTTTTTTTTAATGTCCCTGAGGGCCGGAGGGTTAGCTCAGTGGTTCCGGCACCTGCCTCACAAGCGCAAGGTCCTGAGTTCGATCCTCGGTAACCACATATAATGCTGGGTATGGAGACACGCCCACCAGCAATCAACACCACATACCACAATGCCGGACGTGGTGGCTCATGCCTGTCATCCCAGCACTCGGGAGGCAGAGACAGGAGGATTGCTGAGTTCGCAGCGGCTTGCCTGGGCACCATAGTGAGCTCAGGGCCAGCCTGAACTACAAAGCGAGACCCTGTCTCAAAAACAAAACAAAAAATGTCCCTGACATGATCCTATTATAAATTACAACGGTACCAGAAAATCGCAAAGCAGATAACCATTTTGGCAGGAGAATAATACCGTGTCGGTCCCAAGCGGGCCTGTGTCACCCGGAGGTTTTCTCTGCTCCCTGAGGCGAGCTGCTCTGGAACCCCCGGCAGCCTCAGGCTCTCTGCCGGGCCGGGCCGGAAGCCACGGGAGGCAGGGGCTGTGCCACGGCCCGCCGCATCTCCCAACTCCACGCACTACCTGTGAGGTGGAAGTGTTGGTCAGACAGAAGCCGTGGCGGACATCTTTAGTTCAAAGAGTTCGCTTGAAAAGTCTCTTTCTGAAGACATTGAAAACCTACCTCCTAGGGGCAAAGCTCCTTCCGCAGAAGCAGCCCCACGAGGGCTGTGGCGCGGAGGCCCCAGTGACGGGGAGAGGCCTTGTCTCGTGGGTGGTCCTGCGTCTTAACAGTCTCACATACAGATCAATCCATGCTACAAAGGAAGGTAGGACGGAGAAGAGTAATTTATCAGAAACAACAGGAGTTTGATAAAATCCTGGAAAAAGAGGGGGCGGGTCTGCACAGCCTCCTCCCCAGGCATGGTCCTGGAAACAGCCGCCGTAGTCCCTGAGACCCATGGGACAGAGGGCAGATTTCAGGCCTCTCGTGCCAGGCCTGACATGCCTTCCTGATTCCGAGATAACGTGAGCCCCGAGCCCTGGTGACCGTGTGTCCAGCTCTGGAACCCCCGGAAGCCGCAGGCCCCGACATGCCACATGTTCCTCTCCAGACCACCTTGTCAGGCGGGTATTGTTAGCAACCCCGTTTCATAGAGGAGGCAGCTCCACTGTGGGATCCAGCACCGAGGCCAAGGGACATGTAGCATCCGACTGTGCAGCCGCCTTGTCGCACACCTCCAGTGCACCGTTGCTGCAGACTGGGCTTTCCATCCAGGCCTCTTTCTGCCCCCAAGCCAGGTCCTCCTCTGTTCTCACGGGATCACCCCTCTGCAGAGCTGCTCCAGACTTATCTATGGAAACAGGAGGTTACCTAGCATGGTGCCACACACCTGCAGTCCAGCACTTGGGAGGCTGAGGCAGGAAGATTGCCATAGTGAGCTGAAGGCCACCCTGAACTATGTAGTGAGACACTATCTTTAAATAAACATAAGCAGAGGGAGTTACCTCTACCCAGAACTGCTTAAATTTGGGCCAATATGGTAATTAGAATCATGCTACTGGAATATTCAGCTAGAACTTCAAATTTAAAGAAAGAAACTTTAGGATCTGATGTTTACTGAAGAAATGAGTAAGTTTCGAGACAAGTAGCATTAGCCTTCGAAACATCACAGTTTAGCTAAGCGTGGCTTATAGACTATCCCGTATTGAGATGCACTAGGCAACCTAATAGGTCTTTTTTTTTCTCTAAATTTCTAGGATTCTCATGATTTGAATATTGATGAACTCTTTGACTTGAACATTTTGTTTCTTCTAATTGTTCATCTTTTCCTGATAAGGTACACCAGGAGGATGGAATCAACTATACCCTTAATAAAAGGTGGATCTTTGAAACCGTAGACGTTTGTTAGCGTGAACATGGTCCTGACTTTTCTCTGCTGACCTATCCCTCCTCCTCTAAGACAGCCGTACAGAGGAACCATAAAGGTCCTCTTCATTCTGTTCCGCTGGCGGCTTCTTTGATCCTAACCGAGAAAGCTGGCATCGCCAGGGACACGGAGGGCGTGGGGGGCCGTGAGGACGGGTTGGTGGAACTGGCTGGCTGCTTAACTCTGGCTCCACACTGACAGCCGGGCCCAGAGCTTGACACAGATAATTAAGATTCAGGTCTGTTGGGTGGTTCCCGGGTCTTAATTTCTCAAACAGACCAGATGTCCCTTCTAGCCATGTTGCTAGTGAATGAAGAGAAAGAGAAATGCCACGGTGCACAGCACAGAGCCAGACTGGTCTGAAGAGAGGGTCCGTTCTGGCGTGTTCACCCTAGCGGAGCCCTGCTCTCAGACCTGGCCTCGGAGCTCGGTTCAGAGGGTGTTCGGGGTTCCGGAGCCCTGGTGTCTCTCCCTCTCAGATGTCCGACATGCCAAAGCCCGCCTTCATGAAGCAGAACCTGCAGGAGCTGGGGATAGGGACCTACCGCAACATTGCCTTCATCTACCCAGACACACCCATCATCAAGGCCCTGAACATATTCGTGGAGAGACGGATATCAGCACTGCCCGTGGTGGACGAGTCAGGTCTGTTGTCCCTTTAACCACATTGTCATATTTCCATCAAGATAAGATTTCATACCCAGGTGTGCTACTGCACTCCTGTAATCCTAGAACTCAGGAGGCTGAGACAGGAGGATCACCAGGAGTCCGAGGCCAGCCTGGACTACATGGCAAGACCCTGTCTCAAAAAAACAAACAGAAAGATAGCATTTCATGTCCATGTTAATATGGACAGGTTTGTCTGTTTATCCCTTATTCTTTGTTTTTTTTTTTAGACAAAGTTTCATTTTGTAGTTCAGACTGGCCTTGAACTCACTATGTAGCCTAGGCTGGCCATGAGTACAAGACAATCCTACTGCCTCAGCCTTTCAAGTGCTGAGATTACAGGCGTGAGCCACTACACCTGGCTACTCTGTCCTTACTCTTAAATAGACAAGGTTATCAGTCTTCAGTCCTTAGTAATTCAGACAGGTTTTTTTTTTTTTTTTTTTTTTTGAGACAGTGTCTCACTTTGTAGTTCAGGCTGGCCTCGAGCTCACAGCAATCCTTCTGCCTCTGCCTCCCGAGTGCCAGGATTATAGGCGTGAGCCACCACGCCCACCATCATAGTATATGGTACCAGGGATAGAATTTGGGACCTTGCACTTGCAAGGCAGACCTCGGAATCACTGAGCTAAATCCTCAGCCTAAGACAGACTTTAAAATGAGGGATTTTGTTGTTACTAAAATACTTCTCTAACATGTGTTTTCATTTCTAGGAAAAGTGGTAGATATTTATTCCAAATTTGATGTAATTGTAAGTATGTTTTCATTTTCTTTAAATCTGTCATTTTGAATACATCTTAAAATTTTTTCAGTGGCTTTTTATATTTTCCCCTGGTTCCTTGACTTCGTAATTCCTAACTACTCCAAGTTTCAGGACTAGAAAATGCTGGCCCCGGATAATAATCACACTCCTCACGTTCACTGCCAAGTCAGTGAGTCACGAGCTAGTGTATATGGGTGTTTTATAATTTAGCCTTGTTGATACCTGCATACTATGCCCATCCCTGTAGCACATGCATATATTGTAAATATCGTATTTATAGATGGGTGTCATTAGCCTACCTGCAGATGTGTGACTTCACCAGGGTCCGTGCACATGTGGACTTGTTAGGTGTCTATTGCTGGCTCGCTGGGAACATAGTTCTAAAGAAGACAACAACAGGCTAAGAGTTACATGTTTAACAGAGTTCTAGAGAATTCTGTATTCGAATCCCTGATTGCAGCCTACGGGATTCATTGTTGATGCTACATCTTTCCATCTGATTCTCTTCTCTCCCCATCCATTCACGAATGTACCTCAGAGTTTTACAGTATCTGAGAAAGGGACCCCACGCTTCCGTCACCCCAGACGCGCACACCAGTCGTTGTGGCTAATGTTGACTGTGGCACTGGATGTTCTTCCATAGCCATCTTCCTGTCAGCCGTCTTAATACATAATGACACCAGAATACGTGCTCAGTGGAGAGCGGCTGTAGTGGGCACTGAGGTGCCATCTGGGCCCCCAGGACGTCCTGGCCTGTTCTGCCTCCCGGGCTCGACCGTGATGGGCCCCTGCCCTGTTGTCCGGAAAGGCCCTTGGGAAAGTCCGCTGGTGCTGGGTTCCCTCCTCTGAGCCACTGTGACCCTAACGGATGTCAGCCCACCGCCCCGCTGTCATTCACACACAGAAGCATTGGACAGGATCTGCTATCAAAATGTGCCATACTGTGGGGAAAAGTTAACATCACGTGAAAGTTTTAATCTAATTGATGATTAAGTAATGATGCCGATGCCCTGCTAGAGCTCCAAAGAGAATTTCTGGCACCAAGTTTAAACATGAATGTATTTAGAAATCAAGTTGCCTTAAACTTACTAATTTTGGCCATGATGCACATTGAAATGAAGGCTCTGATTTTATTCTGTGGCTCTGTTCCAGAATCTTGCTGCTGAGAAAACCTACAATAACCTGGACATCACCGTGACACAGGCCCTGCAGCACCGATCGCAGTATTTCGAAGGTGTCGTGAAGTGCAGTAAACTGGAAACACTGGAGACCATTGTGGACAGGATAGTGAGGGCCGAGGTGAGGCCCGGACCCTGCCCGCCCCTTCCCCTCACGGAAAATGGCACCTCGTGGGCTCGCGACCCCGGCAAGGCCCCGTGAGGCGACCTTCACGTCCGGGCAGAGGGAGTCCTCCTCCAGAACCTTCCAGGGCGGCTGTGCCGGGGAGGCTGTTGAGTTAGGCTGAACTGACCTTCAAGTCCAGATGTCATAGTTGACTCGGAAGGGCTGAGAGATACTCTTGTGCTTTAGACAAAAGTCACCCCAAGACCTTTAGATTCTATTTGGGTACTCATGAATTGAGTTTTAAAGGTACATTATTTTAATAAAGTGAATCATAAATCAGTAAAATAGAGCAACCGTTATTTCAAGTTAATCTCCCCTCTTCTCCCAGTCTCTGATTTAGCCAAACAGGAAAGGGCCTGGCACCTCGCCGCACTCACAGCGCCGCGCAGAGGATTTCAGGGCTGCCCTGCAGAGCACGGCTGTGCGGCAGCCCCTCCTGCACAGTCCCGCAGCGGCCCTTTCTGCTCAGCCCAGGCAGGGAATGCCGCCCTGCCGCCCTTCCTGAGGGCGAAGGAGCAACCCTGTTCAGGCGAGCGCGCACGAGGACCTTCTGTTCTCCTGTTCCTGTCAGCGCAGTAGTGCGACCCACAGCAAAGTCCGGGTGTTTCTCCGCTAGTCACAGGCAACGTCAGTCCTGGCATCAGTCCACCAAGGCTCCTTCAGTCGTGTGTGTCTCAGGTGTGAGACGCCCTCCCTAAGCGCGCGCCCGTGGCGGGGCTGGCGCAGCTGCCCACGGTGGTGGCGCCCCTGTGGTCCCCCCTTGGGGACACAGGCAGTGCCCAGGCGGCATAGAAAGCCCTGAGCCGGCAGTGGTCGCCGAGGAAAACAACGATGTCATGATAGCCGTTTTCTCAAGTTACACACGTTGCTTTTTCCTCGGTCAAGTTCTTCCCCCAGATGCCCTCCTCCCCGGGTCGCGGGGCCAGGCTTAGCCGTGCTGCACTCGGCTAGGAGAGGAGCACGAAGCACCGGTGAAAACGCAGCTCGCCCGAGTGGCAAGTGAGGCCGACTTTCAGGCTCCTCAGCAGGGAACCTTTGTGTGTTGAGACTTGGCACAGATGACAGGAAAACGCAGTGGGCACCGTCTCTGTCTGGGAGGGTTACGTTGGTCTCTGGGTGACGCGATTTCCCCTTGACCCTCAGTAGATCAAAAGATTTGTAATTACCACTGTTGAATGTGAACAATAAAATATGTCTAGCGTAGAATATAAAGTGTCCTCTGATCCCAGATATGAACCTCATTTTAATTAATAGTTAGACCAAATAACTGTACTGCATGATAGGATTACTGAAGGACCTAGGTGTCTTACCAGAGGGGCTTTAAAGAAATTTTTGTTGACTCACATGAGAAAGTTGACCACACGGCTTGTTTTTCTGTAATGTCAAGAACATCATCAACACGGATCATTGGAGACCAAATATTAAAACATGCTGGGCATTGTGGTGCACACCTGTAAGCCCAGCACTTGGGAGGCCAGGGCAGGAGGATTGCCACAAGCTCAAGGTCAGCCTGAGCTGTGTAGCAAGAACCTTTCTCAAAAGAAGAAAAGAATGTTCCCCTCCGTCCATCTTTCTGTGTCCCGTTTGGTCCTTGATACTTACAGGATCCCCCAGGTAACCAGCTGCTGTCTCTTCTCCTGCTAGAAATCACCAAATATTCTCTGCACATCTGTAAGAGATTTTAGATTAGAAAACGACAAGTGAATATTATCTGTTTCACTTTGTTACAGTTTACTTATCCTCTTCAATATTGTCCTTTAATATATGAACTTTCTAGAGAAAAGATACTAATAAAAAAAGTCAAATGCACACCTGCCATCTCTAACTCTAAGAAGCAGAGGCAGGAAGGTCCCAAGTTTGAGCCCAGGCTGGGCAACTTAGACTCAGCCTCAAAATAAAAAATAAAGTGTCTGAGGATGTAGCTCACTGAAAGCACTGAGTTCAATCCCCAATAGCTTATATACTAATGATAATTTTTTTTTTTTTTGAGACAGGGTCTGGCTTTTGTAGTTCAGGCTGGCCCTGAGCTCTCTCTGTAGCCCAGGCAAGCCTCGAACTCACAACAATCCTCCTGTCTCTGCTTCCCGAGTGCTGGGATGACAGGCGTGAGCCACCATGCCCACTATTGTTGTATGTGGTTACCAGGGATCAAACTCAGGACCTCGTGCTTGCTAGGTAGCCGCAGGAACCACTGACCTAAACCTCTGGCCCCAATAATGATAATCTTAAAAGCAGAGCCAGGTATGGTGGTCCAACACTTAGACAGCTGAGGCAGGAGGATCATGAGAGTTCAAGGCCAGCCCGGGCTACTTAGTGAGTTTAGGGTCAGCCTGAGCTAGAGACCCCGTCTCCAAAAAAATAAAAACAGTGCTTGCTTCAGCAGCACATATACAAAATGATAAAATAAGATTGCAAAGGCAACGACCCTGCTTTGTAGTATGCGTTGTCATCAGGACGCCTTTCCCAGTCAAGCCAGGTTGCCCAAGGCTCACTAGAAGCTGACATAGAGCTTTAAAAAATCCAGACTGCTGTCGGTCAGATCACCGTGACCGCACTGCGGCTGCTTTGTGCGGCAGTGTTTCTGCACTGCACTTGTGGCGTCTGAAACCTTGGCAGGAAGTGACTGCCTCGTTTCTCTCAGAAGCAGCTGGCACCTGTGAGGTGCACGTTTCCTTGGCACCAGCCTTTGCTGTGGCTCAGGCCACAGCATCTGCTGCCCGGTGGGGTGCCTCAGGCTGGCGTGGGAGGCGCCCTTCCAGGCCCGTGTGTGCTGAAGTGGCCCGCGGCCTGTTTGTCTTCTGCAGGTCCATCGGCTGGTCGTGGTGAACGAGGCTGACAGCATCGTGGGCATCATCTCTCTATCCGACATCCTGCAAGCTCTGGTCCTCACGCCAGCAGGTAACAGTGCCCATCCGTGGTGCCAGTCAGGGAGACGGGACACTCAGGGAGGCTCCTGGTATGCTGTGGAATACAACACAGTGCTGAGCAGTGCAGGAATCTCACCATCAAAACGAAGGAAGTCCTGCATGCCTCCAGTGTGGGATTCCATTTGTATAAATTTCCAAGTAGCCAACACTGTAAAGCACCGTCCTGCAGCTTAGAAAGAGGTTTTTTCCAGCACAGATTTGTGCCCACAAAGCATAGCTTGGTGCCATCAGGAAAAGATCCCCTCTTGTTAGTCCCCAGCCCAAACAAGCAGAGCTTGGACCATCTCTGTCTTACCTAGGATTCTGTCTGTGACAAGCTCAGAGGAAGCTTCCAAGGGGTCAATCCCTGAGGTCATAGGGTCTCAGACTAAGCCAGAGAAGGCCAGGCCAGGAGAGGCCACTTTCTGTACAGCCTTGGGGTCTGAGAGACTCGGAGCTGCCCCTCCCTCCCCGGCAGGGCTGCTAGGAGGCCGTGTGGCAGCTAGGACACGGGATGTGTCACATAGAAACTGAGCCACGGACAAAGGAAAGTTGCATCCGAATTCTCAGTGTCCCCGTCCGCAGCACTGCTGTGGAACGACACCTTCTGTGTCCCTGTAACGGGTCCGAGGGGCACTTGGGGCAAATTCACTCAGAAGCAAGTGCCGGGAGAGAGCGCGGTACCCACAGCAGACACCCAAAGCCCAGCACTGTCAGCCCAAGCCTGTGCCCGCCTGAGGACTGCCCACGCTGGCTGCCAGGCCTGCCTCCCTCTCGAGACACGGAGCGGAAACAGAAACCACGAAAGCCAGCTGTTTCTGTGGACAGGGCGCCGAGCCCAGGACCGGCCTGGTGTGGTGGATGTTTACAGAGCACCCAGGAAGAGGCCCCGTGAGCGGCGGCCACCATCGCACAGCGGCCGCACGCCCTGTGTGGGATATTGATTTAGTCAGTAACATTTTCCATTTTTTTCCAAGGACAGTTTTAATAATAATTCATCCAAAGGGTAAGCCATTGTGCTGGTAGCTGCAGGGTTTTAGTTCCTTCTTCCAGAAAGATTGTTAGTCTCGTTCAAAAGTCTAACACAGGGCCGCAGGGTTAGCTCAGTGGTTCTGGCGCCTGCCTTGCCAGCGCAAGGTCCTGAGTTCGATCCCCGGTAACCACATATAATGCTGGGTGTGGAGACACGCCCACCAGCAATCAACACCGCAAACCACAATGCCGGATGTGGTGGCTCGCACCTGTCATCCCAGCACTCGGGAGGCAGGGACAGGAGGATTGCTGAGTTCACAGCGGCTTGCCTGGGCACCATAGTGAGCTCAGGGCCAGCCTGAACTACAAAGCGAGACCCTGTCTCAAAAGCAAAAAAAAAAGTCTAACAGAGCGTGATGGTGCAATCAGTAATCCCAGCATTCAGAAGGCTGAGGCAGGAGTATCACAAGTTGGAGCCCCCCCCCCAGCCTGGGCAGTTTAGCCACTTAGTAAGAACTCTTAAGGAGTGGGGATGTACCTCAGCGTGAAGGCCCTGGTTTCAGTCTCCAGAACTGCTGAAAGTGAAAAGTAGCAGCAGAATCTGGCATATTTAGTCTTACAAGCAAGTCGGGCATGACAGCATACCCCTATAATCCCGGTACTCAGGAGGCTGAGGCAGGAGGATTTGCCACAAGTTCATGCCCAGCCTGGACTATACAGTGAGACCTTCTCTTAAAAAAAAAAAAATAATAATAATAATAATAATAATAACTGACAAGCTTGGGAGTAGTGGTGGGGCCGTTGCCGGTAGAAACCTCTGCTGATCGGAGGGTGACTGCGGATTCTGCCCCGCCCCGCAGGTGCAGCACCAAAGGAGACAGAAGCAGAGTGACCTTCGTGAACACAGACACCTCGCGGGAGGACCTGGGGTCCCTGGCTCACGCTTGGCCACGTGAACGCTGGCTGCGACACGAGAGCAGAATGGCCGAGAGTGTTTGTCAGAGTCTAGCGATGGGTATTTTTTCCTAGCGATGTAAGCGTAAAAGACAAAAAGATTTCCTGTGCTCCAAGAGGCAGGCTTGCGTGGAGAGACTGTTTTCAGATGTCCGTCTGAAAGATTTCAAATGCTGTATGTCATTAAAGTGCACTGTGTCCTGAAACGCTCCTTATTTTTCATTTCAAAGAACGCGCTGGTTTGGGACAGGTGAAGTGACGTGAGGTGAGTGTGACACTCTCGGACCCCAGCGCCTTATGTCTGAACCAGCAGCGCGTTCTCGCCGCCGTGCGGCGCCCGGAGCCGGAGCCACGCCGCGGACACACGCACGCCGAGGAGTCCGCGCGTTGTACCAAACCAGGCGCCTCGGCGGGCTTGCTGAAGAGTCGCAAGCTGGATAGAAGTAATGACAACCTCGTGACACTTTGTTTGAAGCGCTTTTGTTCTGAGCTGCCGTGTGAATGAGGATGCTTGATAGCAGCTCTATTTATTTTTATTTCCATGCAGTTTTTTTTTCACACATCTTTTGGTGGGAAAACTTCACTGCGTCCATTAATAAACTCCTAGTTGGTGTTGGAAAGTAGCCAGTTTCTTATAATTTAAGGATCTGACAGGAGGTAACTTTTAAAATAGCCACTGTGGGGTTCGTAGGAGCAAGTGTGGAAATGGGAATTAAGTGCTGGAGATGATTTTGAGGGGTTTTTAAAAAAAAAAATATATATATATATATATATAAAACCATGACATTTGTACAACCGCTGAAGAGGGTGCACAGCTCATCGCGGCACATACAGTATCGTCATGCAGCTAAAGGGAACCAGGGTTTCCTCGGTGGGAGTGCTGGGCAAGGTTGGCACTGTATATACTGGGAGAGTTTGAGGTTTTGTTTTTTTGAGTTTTTTTTTTCCCAGACTGAAAAATTAAAATAAATCCTACTATCAACCATTTTGTTAAGTTCTTTTCAGTAATATATGTTTAAGCAAGTGTTTGTTAAAATTCCTCATGCTGGGCTGGAGATTTAGCTCAGTGGTTCCGGCGCTTACCTGGCAATGCAAGGTCCCTGGTTTGATCCCCGTAATCATATACAATACCAGGCATGGTGACTCACGTCCACCAGCAATCAGCACCACACACCACAGTGCCGGGTGGTGGCTCACGCCTGTCATCCCACCACTCAGGAGGCAGAGGCAGCAGGATTGCTGAGTTCAAGGCTTGCCTGGGCTCCATAGTGAGCTCAGGGCCAGCCTGAACTACAAAGCGAGACCTTGTCTCAAAAAAAAAAAAAATTCCTCATGCTCTTTGCCACTGAGCTGTTTTCCCCCTAATAGAGACATAAGCTAGGTGTGACCGTGCACACCTGTAACCCCAGCACTCGGGAGGGTGAGACAGGATTGTTCCAAGTTTGAGGCCATCATTCAAGGCCATGCTGGACTCCATAGCAAGACCCTGTCTCAAAAACAAAAAAACCAGTGTATGAATTTTAGCCACCTTTTATCCATCGGGGGAAAGAATACCTAAAGCTTTAATTCATAAACTCCCTCCACTATTAGATGTAGACAACTTGCAAATTGCTGCACAATTTTTCTTGTACTGTAGTGCAAATTGTAACGTAGGTCAGATCTGAGAGGAAGAGTATGCATATCTTTGCCTCTCAGAAAATACAGCATTTTGGCTTACACTGATGGTAATATTTGGAAGGAAAAAAACACATAGCTGCTAAACAGCCCAGCAATGGCCCAATTTCACTCCACATCTGTGTGCCCACAGCAGGGTAGGCAGAGACCGTGCACACTGCCAAGTCTGCTTCAGAAGACAGTTTAGGGCCACTGTGAAATGGCTCAGTGGTCTCTGGTCTCCTGTTCTCAGAGACCGTCTCCCTGTGTCGTGCAGGCTGGCCTCAAACCCCAAGTGATCCCCGTGCCCGGCCTCCCGAGTGCTGGCGTTACCGCCGCGGCGCTGATGCATCTCCCTGGGCATCTGGTCGGCTCCACCAGGCTCGAGCGCCCGGACCACTGCAAGCCGCGTCTGCACGCTGTCTCACCAGGGGCCCTGGATAACAACAGTGAGCTCCTGTGTGGTCTGGGAATACGAGAAAGTGGCCGTGCCAGGAGGGCGTAGGAACAGCGCCACCTGGGGTGTTTGTACCACCTTCCTTTGGGGCCACGCCGCGTCCAGCAGGGCTCGGTCCCTCGCAGGGACTTGGGAGCAGCCGCTGGCCGGAGTCAGATGGAGCCACCAGAAACTTCACCTCTGCCCCAGACAGAGGCCACACACTGCGTTCCGCATTCTAATTTTAATTCTAAACCAAACCTGTAATGTCCGTTCTTGGAGCTTCTCAATTTTTTATGAGGTCGTGTTTGCAGTACGTGATGAGTCCGTCCCTCGCAGGGAGCTGCGCATGCTCATAATACATCTCATCTCCTGCTTCCCTTTCCCTCCATCTCTTGGTCCTTTTCCTTATAAAAAGATTTCTTCTCTCACTTTCCTCTTGAAGGTTGTCATATGACGTCAAAGAAACATGTGCCCCGCCCTCCTCAAACCCATGGTTTCTAAGCCAGAGCACGTTTAGCAGTGTGGGGTCA
>PVIC010029241.1:0-22794 GCA_004025085.1 Thryonomys swinderianus
TATTACTTAAGTTATTCATACAACATATGATGGAACATACTCTAGCCAAATGAGGCTCAATCTTAAATTTTAAATAAAAACATTTTAATTTATAAAGCAGTGACAAGTACAATGGAATCACTTCTACTACCTTAAATAAACCCTACTGAGCATAATCAAGCTTTAGCTTTGTGGCTCAGAGGAGTCACCGTAACCTCGCTCTTGTCCCTGGGAGGATGGAAATATCTCAGAGGAAAATTAGTTTTGGAGCCCGACATTAGCTGCGTTGGCTCACCGCTACTTCTTAACCATGGGGTCTTGGGCAGGCTGTTTAAACTTCCTGAGTTTCTGTGCCGTGTACAAGAACCAAATACCCACAATGATGTTTAAATCAGGTTAAAAATGCACATCTCCTCAAACACTGGTAATTTCTTTATGGCAAAATCTTCCAAAAATTTTTTCCAGCTTTTTAAATGTACAGTTCATTATTGGTATATATAGTCAACTCATTGTACAATAGCACACCATGACGTTTCGCTGTATAGCACTCACTGACTGACCTTCCCCAAGACTCTCTCCTCCCTACTCAGACTCTGGGAACCAACATTCTATGTGAACTTCTATGTGATGGACATTTTTAAACTTCATGGATGAGCAAGGACAGATTCTTGTTTTTCTGTTCTGGGCTCATTTCTTTTTTTTTTTTTTAAATGTGATATAGGTACGTTTTATATCTCCATCATGACCACTCAAAATTGAGAATTTGTGCCAGTATATGACACCACTTCTCGTTTTTTCCCATTCCCTTACCCACCCTACAACTCTCCATCCCTGATATACACGGATTTGTTTCCACCCATATTTTTTTACCATCAAAATTTTCTCTCCCTGACTCATTTCACTTAACCTAATCTCCAAGTTCATTTAAGCTGTTGCAATTGGGAGATTTCTCTTCTCTTTTATGGACGAATAGCATTCCATTGTGAGAAGCTATTTTAAAGACTGTAGGTAATATATGAGAACTGCTGGGTGTCATGTCTTCCATATAGTAGGCACATTAATCACTGATGGAGACCACCCTGAGTGGGCTACAAATTCATAAATTGGCTTTTCATATGAAAAGTCTGAGTCTGTCTATTAGCCCACAGTGGCTGCCTGAAGAGCCAGCAGTTGCTGTGTGGGAAAGGAACAGCTGCCCACACTACCCGTCACTGTAGAGCCCTCAACAATCTGTGGCGCTGTGACATCTTGTGTGGCGAGACAACAGTGCAGCTAAGGGCAGTGTGACTTGTACAGAAAACTCCATAGAGGCCAAAGTCAGTCCATGGGGAGAAACAAGTCTCCATTAATCACTGATCTGTTCCTAATATACCATCTTGTTTCCTTGTTGCTAGGAAACCCTTGTCAGTGCTCTCTGCCTCACTGTTCCCTACCCGGGCCTGACCCCTTCTAGAAGCCGCTGGAGGTGGTGCCTTAGCCACTTAAGAGCTTTGATCATCCTGGGTCTTCTCACTAACACAGCAAGATCTTGTCTTTTTCTTGTCCATGCACTGTACCCTTACTCGGCTGTCTGCAAAGCTTCCAATAAATCATAAGTGCAGAAAAACTTTAAGTATTCAATAGAATTTTATTCCTTTAAGAAAATCCTCATTTTTAGGATACTGTTATATGGCACTTAGAGATGATACATATAATTAATAGACCAAGTAAGCATATTATCATGGGTCAAGCCATCATCTCTTAAAGGATATCAAAATCCTTCATAAATGTTCAAGACAGTGCCATCCTTTAGGAAACATCAGCCAAAACACTGTCTATCATTCCAGTATAATACACTAAGTCATACTATGGCTCTATGTTATTTAACTGTGAATGAGGTGGCGAAGTGAATATGCTGAGTAACACACTCTCACTGTGTACAACCAAAGCCTCATTGTGAGGCTTCAGGAGGGTGAGTTGGCCCTTTACACAGAGATTTTGTTCCAAAGACTATCACATGTAGAAGGTTCTTTTGTCCATCTGATACCAGCTCACAATATTAAGACTTTTTCATATTATTTCTTGTCAAAGTACTCAAAACTGAATAATATACCAATTTTTAGGTTGAAGCAAAACTATGAATTATTAACTTTGATTCCACTCAAGGTGAGCCCCTGAATTGATTAGCATTCAAATTTATTATCTAAGGTTGTATAATCTTTGATTTACAGTTGAAAAATAAAGGATAAGAAACCCGCAGGGGAAAATATTTTTTTTCTATGAATCACTTTAGCAAAGAAATAATTAAGTGTTGAAACTCCTAGGAAAACAAAACTTTAAATCACCTAAACTTGTGCTTAGCTATAGTTCACTGGAGAAAACACACTCTATTTATTGCTAAAATTTGGAGTCTGACACTAACTCATGGGCCTTTGCATCCTTGTCCTCAAGTGTGCCAGTTTTAACATTATTATAAAACTATGCTGGTCAGAATTATCTCACTTTAAAAACATTGTGTATTCTTCCAGAGTCGGTCTGATGCCCTTGTCCATCAATCATAACAGTCCTTGAGAAACTATTTTTTACTTTGAAGACACTGATGTGACTCTTAACAAATATACTTAGAGACTAGTGACCTACTAAAGAGAACTTGTAATTCATATGCCAGATGTGTAATTCAGGGAGTTCTGGTGAAACTACCTGGAAACTCCTCGCAGGATGATTTCAGCCTGTAGTTCGTCACCAGTGCACCCAAACACCCTGACTTTAAGACGGCACCGCCTGAACACTAGAGTGCCTTGTGGTGGAACTGAAATGGGGATTGGCTTGTTCTTCCACTAAGTGCTAGCATCCAGCAAGAGCCTTCTGGTGTTAAATCTTTGCAGTCTGGCGAAACAGGAATTCAAATGGCTCCAGACCTCCTCTGAAGTACAGAGGGGACCGTTTCTCCACAGACCCCAGTGGCTGCTCCCTGGACTGGCTGACACCATTCCTGACTGTATTATCTGGCCTCGTCTGGCTTTGTTTTCTATCTTTTCTGTTCGTTGCTTCCCCCTCTCTTCACCTCTCTTCCTTAGCCCATCTCTATTCTCTTAGTTTCTTAAACTGTCATTTGACCCAGACTCATTGTCAATTTATAGATGTAACTGTCTCTGTGGCTCTAAACCATTAGGTTTTTGGATCAGTTTCTGGCCTATTGCTTTCGGTTTAGAAGCAACTTCTATGTTACCTTCAGTTCGTCTCATTTTCTCCCTCCCTCCCACTAGAGTTCAGACTAGACCTGTTATCCGTAGTGATCATGCCTGAAATTTCTCCCATGAACAACTGAAGGATAACTGCATCTTATTCCATCACCCTCAGTGTAGCAGACAAATGGTCTGTTCCAAATTATTCATTACCAAAAGGTCATTTGAAAATTAAAAATCATAATGCACTACCTTTGAAACAGTACCTTATATAAATAAGGCAATTCATATATAAATAAAACAAAGGTGTCTGTAGTATAAAGGTCAAAGAATAACAGTACATATTTACATATTTCCTTGTTAAGGTAGTTTTCAACAAATAAACAAGTATAAAAACATCCATCTACAATTTGTATTCCTGACATTTCAGGTTTATTGTACATCAGCACAAAGTACACTGAAGAAAGAATATAGCAGATTACAAGAAGAGCATGGAGAAGTTGGAGAAGACACAAAAAGGAATAGAAAAGAATAAACACAAGAAACTAGACAAAGGGAGAGGCTGAGAAAATATACAAGCTAAGAATATTTAGATGAAGGAATATAAACGAGAAAGTTAGGCAGGTGGCAGAACCCTAGAGGGCCTAGGGTAAGGGGAGGGCACCCAAAGGAGCCTGCATTGTCTGCTAAAGAAACACTTCAATATGATAATTCATTAAATCCCACAGAGCACAACGATACCCTAAGGTTACACAGCACGCACGTGGCTTCTGGTACCTGGCCATCTGGCCATCTCGTTCCAGAAAAAACCAGAGTCCTCCTGGCTCCCTTAACCTATAACTCAAGGGTACCAAAAAGAAAATGTTCTTTCAAGACCCTCCTGCCTCGGACTGGGACTTGGTTTAAATTAAAAACTTATCTTCCTCAAATTTGTTTTGTATACTCCTTACATGAATAAAGCTGCTGAACACACACGGACCATCCAAAAAGATAAGGAAGACATTCTGGAACTTTTTTTTTTTTTCGAGACAGGGTCTCGTTTTGTACTTCAGGCAGGCTCTGAGTTCACTATGTAGCCCAGGCAAGCCTCGAACTCAGCAATCATCCTGCCTCTGCCTCCTGAGTACTGGGATGACAGGCATGAATCACCAAACCCAGCATTTGTGGTATGTGGTACTGATTGCTGGCGGACATGAGTCACTACGCCCAGTATTGTTGTATGTGGTTACCGGATGGAACTAGGGACCTTGCACTTGCTAGGCAGGTGCCGGGACCACTGGGCTAAATCTCTGGCCCAACATTCTGGAATTTCAACATCTCAGTACAAGTGTTGACAAGTATCATAATTATGCTAGTTCTCTGATCACTACCATAATTAATTTTTGCATAAAAAACTACCCAAACTTACACTTGGGAAAGCTGCCATCCTGGCACATCCTGCCTTCTCCCTCGAAGAAATAAGTCTGTCTCTTCCTACTTTACAGTGAATTCTACCTATACTTCAGCATAGTCTGTGTTCCTTTACTGAATTCTTTCATCAAGAATCCAAAAAGCTGAGGGTCAAAAAAATGAGGGGCCCAGCCTCCCAATGATGAGAAGACAGGTTAAAAAGACCCAAAAAAAGGACAAATGCAGAGAGTCAGAAAGAGTGTGATAGGAAACAGAAACAGTCACCAAAAAGTAAAAGTTTATATTTTCCCTTTGTCTTATCCATGTTCCTCTTCTCACTGAATGTCATTATATAGTATGACTAATTTCACAATGGCCACCTCCATAAATTTGTACTAAAAACTAGAATTTCCTGTAGGGAAAAAGTAGCAGGTTCACTCCAGGACAATTAAAAATAAATTAATATAAGAAACAAATAAACCTTCAAAGCCCAGCAACAACATTTTTCTTGAGCCACAAATGATTTCTATCTGGGATTAAAGTTATTCAGCAACAACTCAACCTTGGCTCAAGTCTTCGAAGGCAAGCAGTCCCCCACTCACTAAAGTTTCTTTTTACTGAGGTCTTTGATATGGGCCTCTGTGATGGGTTGGTGATAGATGTGGATAGCGGGTAGAATGGACTTGTACTTCTGCACTAACACGGCCCTCAGAGAGCTGGAGAATGTGCTTCCTGCCACCCACAGTGCAAAGTGGTAATGAAGTAAATGCAAGCTCTAAGTAAAGCGCCTCTGTTTGACTTCTTGCTCAACTATAAGCCACTTGACCTTGGACAGTGACACACCATGCTTCTCTCCTACAACAGAAGGACAGTTATGGGCTTTACTTCACAAAAGTAACTTTGAGAATTGCATTATTGCTTATAAATTGCTTAGCATAATGCCTGGTCCCCTGTAGGTTTTCAGTGGTTTTACTGTTATTTTACTGCCTTCCAACTTAAGAAAGCAGGTCTTATTAACTACATGATCTATAAATTCAAAAGTGGCTACAGTATAAACATACTTGCTCAAAAATATTTCAATGCTCAGGATAAACATTAGTCATTGTCTTTAAAAATCAGATGTATGGCCGGGCGTGGTGGCTCACGCCTGTAATCACAGCACTCGGGAGGCAGAGACAGGAGGATTGCTGAGTTCAAGGCTTGCCTGGACTACATAGTGAGCTCAGAGCCAGCCTGAACTACAAAGCAAGACCCTGTCTCAAAAAAAAAAAATCAGATGTATGTCCACTCTTGGGATCCTATCCATTTGGGGAAGTAACTGTAAAAGTTGATTTTTAAGATAAAATACTTAAATATTTACATTCAGTGAGATAGATAAAAAACTAACGAGCCTCACAGTATTTTTGGTCATATTTTTCTGCCAAATAAATAAAATACAAATTTTGAATTTTGGAGACTTCTGGATTTTAGAATTGTAGGTAAGGTACTGTAGACCTAAATTCTATGTTCAGTAGTCTTTTCTCCTTCTTTATTAGAAGAATGATACCCAGCCTGCACTATAGGTACACTTTAAAAATAGCTCTGGTCTTCCTAGGCCCTTGTAACCCTAGGACCTGGCCAGGTTGATTCCTAGGCCTTGACATTCTTGGGCTGATCAAAACCAATTTCACAGTGTATGTGACAAAGCTACACCACAGCCCTGGTAGATCAAGGCAAAAATATAACCCCTCTGTAATCATGCCTAACTCTGACAAAAGCAAGAATATTTGTCCAAAACAAAAATGTCAACAAACAGCTTCCTATTCTGGCTAATCTTTTCTCTCTGTCTCTCTCTATCTCTCTCTGTCTCTGTCTCTCCCTCTTTCTCTCTCCCTCCTTCCCTCCCTCCCTCCCTCTCTCTCTTATGAGACAGGATCTCGCTTATAGTTCATGCTGGTCCTGAACTCACTCTGAACTCCAGGCAAGCCTCAAGTTCAGCAATCCTCCTGCCTATGCCTCCTGAGTGCTGGGATTACAGGTGTGAGCCACCAACACCCGGCATGGTGGTATGTGGTACTGATTGCTGGTGGGCATGAGTCACCACAGCTGGTATTGTTGTATGTGGTTACCAGGGATTGAACCAGGGACTTCACGCTTGCTAGGCAGGCACTGGAACCACTGAGCTAAATCTCCAGCCCTGTTCTGGCTAATCTAAGGGGTGGCTGCTTCTTTATTAATCACACCCTTGCCTTGCTTCATTCTTACCCTTTCTAGGTTTATTAAGATACCTCATCGTAAAATTGTCTAAGTTTCTTAACAGCATTCAACTCAGAGTAAAGCACTGTTTTCTAGAATCCTCCTCAAAAAGAATTAACATAAACACAAGCCCATTCTAACACCTTTTGTGGAGGTGACCTTCAGATTCTCAGGCAATAGCTCAATAAACCCAAATTTATTTAGCTGTAAGTGCGTCCTTTGCCTGATGTGCACTACAATGTTTCTTTTTGTATCAGAGCAGGATGGTAAACCTTTGTAATTTTCTCCTTTGAAGGGTTTATCATAATTTTCAAATATACTATTTGAAATTAAACCTCAATTTATAAACTACATGCTCTTCAATTACGAAAATACAGGTTATCATTCTTTTTGGGAACCTTGTATCTTAAAACTTTGGTATTCATTTACATGATGACTTACCATCATATTTGCTATATATACACTTCTAATGAAAGGAAGCCAAACTGTAATAAAGAAAATTGCCTCTGAGTCAGCCAGGAACTATCAAAAAGTATTGCTTTCTATCAGAAGCAATCCATTTTCTAATGACCCTGAAAATGGAAACGGAGTTACATGTATGACTTCATGACATTTTCTTAAAAGGCAGCAATTCTAATTCCTAGCTATATAACCCAGAATAAAGCTCTTAATATATTAAATTTCTTCATCTAACACATAACTGATACCTGTCTCAGTCAGTTTTGTGCTGATGCAACAGAATAACCCAGACTGAACAATTTGTCTTCGACATTTATTTGAGACAGTTCCACTGGTCACAAAGTCCAATATCAAGATGCCAGCATGCAGCCAGGGACTTCCTGCTGCATCCTAACAGCATGTCAGGAAGTTGACTACCATCTTCTAAGGCGGAAGACAGTTATTCTCAACGGAGACCAGTGGAATCTATTTTCTGTACTGAGGTTATTCAGGGTAGCCTGAGCAATGCAAAATTCAATAGAACACGCTTTGCCCAAATTAGCATCTACTTTCCAGAATAACCCAGAAATCAATTGGCTTTTGCTGCCTCTCTAACAAGAACTGAAACATCATCTGGCTTTATCAAGGCACTCACTTGGCCTTCTCCTCCTGTTTCTTTGCCTACAGCGAAGGGACTGAACCACTTCTAAGCAAACATGTCTGTCTTTGCAGTGAACCACCTAGGACCTGGGTTATGCCCTGGGAAGTTACAACATGCCTCCCATTCAATTTCTAAACTTCCTTTGACTTCAAATTGAACAGCAGCCCTTAGAAAAGAGGTCAGATGAATATGCTGCCTGCCTAGCAAGCATAAGGTTGTGAGTTCAATCCTTACTACCAGAAAAAAAAAATCCAAAATTAGACTCTGTGTTGCATTTGTGGGATTTTAACAGCCAGGGGTTTAGTTCAGTGGTGCCTTTGCCTGCCTCGCAAGTAAAAGGTCATGAGTTTGATCACCCAGTACTGCAAAAGTAATAAATGAATGAATGAATAAATAAAAGTGAGAGGATAAGAAATTATAAATGCTTAATATTGTCCCAATGCCAGCATCATATTTCAGGATATTAAGATAGAACCCTGGCAAAGAATTTCTTGCCACTTGGTGATGGGTCGTGATTTGGCCAAGAAAGCACCTGGGGTTTACACGTCAAGATACTGGAACTGAAGACAACAATACCGCGCCCAGGGACTAAGCACAACTTGTATGGATGAACTATAACCCAACCTGCACCACTGCTCCTCTGCCTTCTAAGTGGCCGTTTTGCGAGGTTCCCCCGGGAAGCTGATGGAAGTGATTTATTCTGAAAACCTCTTGCCTTGAGGACAAAGCACACAAGTGGAAAACAAACTTCCCCTGAAGAACAGGAGAGTGGCCCAGGGTGGGAGAAAGCTCAGCGCTGGAATTACTTGGCTTCACCAATAAAAATCGTGTGAGTGGAAAGGCCAGTTAGAGTAAGGTTAAGTAATGACCAGGAACGGCTAAAGTTTGTACACTTTGAGCTTAAAACTTGTAAAATGTTAGCGCATGCTCAATAACGTCACGCACGCTCCTCTGCTGAGCGATTATCCATGCAAAAGCCTGACTGGAGGCGAAAGGGAAGAAACGGACCCCAAAGGGTCTGACGATTCGGGGTCCGGCTGCAGAGACCCACGAAACAGGCAAAGCGTCCGGTCACTCACTCACGCTCCGGGACACCTTCAGCTCCTGATTGAGCCACTGGCACAGGATCTCCGACATGGCTGGCCCGCTCCGGCTGGTCCGCTCCGGCTGGCGTCCTCTGGTTCCCAGGGCAACCCGTTGCTAAGGAAGCGTATCCAGACAGGCGGGGGACGGACTCCAAGCAGGAACCGCGGAGCTCAGCCCCAGAGGACGGAAATTGTCGCCTGCCCCCTGCTGGCGGGTAAGACCCGAGCATGCGCAGACTCAGGAGGCTTGAGCGGGTCCGGCCACAAAACATTACCTTTTGTTTTAATTATAAATCCTTATTTATCTTCAGCAAATGGTGTAGGTTGGACTGTAAAGAGCTCCTTTGACACCACAAAAATGGTGCTGTCTACTGAAGTAAATTTTCATTTTTTTTTAAAGAATGCACCTAGTTCTTTAAGAGATTAATTGTGACACTTCATAATTGGAACTTTATCAGTAAAGCCCAAGCGCAGCAATCAGAAAGGCCTTCCTTCTGATGTCTGATTTTTATCTGACTAGCCCATTACGTGTTGACTTGAAAAAAACTGTTTGACATGTTTAAAACTCAGCTTCCTTACCCGTAGGATGACAACATCAATATTTGTGTTCAGAGTTGTGATCATTAAGTGAAAAAAAAATTCCACCTTAATTTCTGGCTCATAGTAGAAATTTAACATGTGTTTCTTCAAAAAGGTTGTGTGACTCTCTGCATTTTATCACCAGTTGTCTAAATTCAGAATAGTGTAGAGTTGCTTATATTTCAAAAGTTTTTGAGGTAATTATTTCAAATAGTTTGACTTTATAACTAATTCAATATTTATTCATAAGTAAAGACTCACTAGCTCAGTTCTAAAATCTTATTCCTTCACATATATCTTCTCATGTCTTCATTCCTCCTCTCCTTAAATTATTGTCCTATTCTCTTTCAGGGCATTTTACAACGACCTTGCTCACTTGATATTTAGTGATGCAACAGAGGTTTGCCCTTGTGAACACAATAACCATGTCAAGCAGTTTTTTCAAGTCAACATGTAATCAGCTAGTCAGATAAAAATCGGACATCAGAAGGAAGGCCTCTTCCCCAAGCCTGTCCCAAAGGCTCTTGTACCACATGATGAATGAGGTCATGTCACAACAATGACCCCACTTCTCTGGTAGCAAATTTCTGCTTTTCTCTTGTGGCTGAGACTAAATACCTGACACATAAAATTAGAAGGGGAGGGGCTTATTTAGCTTACAGTTTATAGAGATTTTAGTTCATAGTCAGCTGCCTCCACTGCTGGGATGGCAGACAAGCACCAAAGAGAAGAAATAACATGGTACACGCAAGGCAGCAAAGGTAACAGGAGTCTAAGGGCATCTTTCTGGCCCTTTATCCTACCGAGATTACTGAGATTAGGACGGTGTTAAATCCCTCACTCGTGTAGTGGTTCAGTCATCACACGCCCTTAATCCCAGCGTTACACATTCCAGATTCAGCCACCTCTGACCAAAAGAGGCTTTGGGGGGAGGGGCGATCCAGACCTAAACCCTAACACCCTCTCTACACTCTTAAATATTAGAATAAACTTTTACCTGTGTACATTATTATTCTATAAGCATTCACATTTGAAATTAAGATATTTAAATTTTTTATTATTAATTTATTTAGCATAATAATAATAATATATGGCTTAACCTAGATAAAGAATGCTTATAAAAATACCTTTTTCAAAGAAAAAATTATTTTAAAAGAAGACTGTCATTATTAACATGTTTGCAAATGTCTTTAACCTTTGGATTCATAGAAAGCAGATGGATTCTCTGTGTGTCTCTGCATTAAATGTGTTGTGGTATATTCTGTGTTGCATAGCTTGAGAGAAAGTCCATTGTGCATGGGAGAATCAGATTATACAAGGAAATTAACAATTTAGTACTATTAGGAAAGTATTTTTTACTCTATAGATTTTCAGTCAGAGTCTGACATTTTGAGAGCCATTGGTTTAGAATGAGAAAATAAAAGAGAGAATGAAAAGATAAAAGAGATGTCTCTTTGGTGTCCTGATCCCAGCTAACAATCATCCTTCTACTGTAATAAGGAGAGAATACAGAGAGCTATGAGTCTTTTCACCATTATAAGCAAAACTGCATTATGAACTTTTTCTCTTACCATGAACAGGAAAATGCATTTCATCTTTTTGTTCCACTTTGGGAGACAGGTGAGAAAACATGCCTTACATGTCCTTCAGCCAGAATCTCCTCAAGGAAGTGAACACGGTACTGATTTAACAAATAGGTTGTTAGCCAGGCTTCCCTAGGATACTTAGCACCAAGTTGCAACTAGAAAGTTGCCTTAGAAAAAGGTCATAAAGTTTCCTAATTATAAGCACTACAAGTTCAATTTACTACTAAGAGAATGAATCAGATATGGGCATTTTTGCAGGAAACATCTATGAGGAGCTTCCTATAATAATCCAACAGAACTTTCTGTATGAAAAGAATCATGACAAGATCTATAGACTTGGAGAACTTCATTACCAGTCTTTTCCAGTCTTTTACCATAAAATTGACTATCTTCAGACAACTAATTTACACATCTAAGAAAAAAATGCATGTATTAGTAGACTTGTCCTCATAAAGCACTTGTCAGAATAAGATTTCTACCTGAGTGATAAAACATATTTTGGAAGTAGTAGAACTTAATATAGTGATTAATCATTACTTCACTACCCTTTTAACATATGTTAAAAGATTAATTTCCTGGAAGTTATTAAAATCTTGCCTTTTCTTGGGAATGTCCTAAGTATCTCTAATAGGAATAATTTGATGAGCTCAGTCCAAAAAGAAATCTATCTGGTAGACATATCAAATTAATATAACTTGGTCTAGGAAGCAAACATGCAATGTGGGGAAAGATCAGAGCAAATTACTAAACAGAGCAAAGAGATACCAGACTTTGGGTCTGATGAGTTTATATGAGCTTAGGCATAGATCTCCCGCTGTGTCATCAAGGCCGGGCAAGATGAGAAGGCTTAGAAATGAGGAGGGAAGTAGAACTGGTCCAATCAACTGCTCATGAACAATTTTATTTCTTTCAAGGTCTGAAGGAGACTTCACCTGTACGGCGTTACTTGTCCTCTGAGCCACCATCAGCCTCACAAGCTTTAAAAATGGGCTATTCATTTTATTGCAGCTTGTTCCAATTGTGCAGATAAGACACAATCATTTTACAAGATAGATCCATTCAAAGGGGTGTCCTAAAGCACTTAATGATATTTTTAAAATATTTTGATATATAGAGAGAATGAGAAATTAGAGAACATGTTGTAATGTACCACATTTTTTTGCCCCAGGGAAAAGGCAATTAATATTTGAAAGGAGGAACTTTAATTCCCTTGGCATTTGTTAATTTGTTCTAATAGCATCAAAGAGTATAAAATGCTTTTGAAAGCACTCTTGCTAAGTACTCTACAATATGTAAGTGCTAATTAAATGTTCTATTTATTTACTAATCTTATTCAATAATTAGGGCTTCTTAACATATATTAAATTTATAACATAATTCATAGTTTGGTACATATGATTGTATAATATTTTTAAATAACAAAGACTTAGCCATTATGTATTCAGAAGTAAATAGCAGGTTTAATATTTTGTGGACAAATAATTTAATTTCCTACAATTAAATATGTCACAATAACTAAACTTCAGAGCTACAGTAGAAATTCCTTGGTCTCTATAAAGCGTTAGTTGAGTTAGGAAAGATTCTTTCCTGAATAAAAAGTGCCCTATTATTTTTTCTATCCAAACGTAAGATTGAGTCACCATTCTTAGACTTACTGTATAACTTGAGAATTGCAGAAATAAACTCCTGGTGAAAGGTTAACTTTCTGGTATAGTGCACCTCACACAGTAGGAACCCAATAGATGTGTAGATAATGAGGTACAGGAGAGGGTCACAGTGTCTCAAATGTTCCCAAACAGTTCCTTCGGATACTACATAATGGGACCTTGATTCCATATACCAGGAAGTGGCTTTTCTTCTTTCTGTGTCTCTTGAAGGACAGTAGAAGAACATGGACAAATAAGTATATTTGCTTTTGTTGAGAAATTGACTTGAAATGAGTGCTTGTACTTTTAATATGGAATCTCTACTAAGAGCTTGTCAGAGCAGCCTCTACCCCAAAAGATAAGGTCGCAACAGTCATCAGCATGCCCCTCCTTCATTTGTTTAAAAGAATACAGTCACAAATGTATATGTATATATATATATATATATATATATATATATTTCATGATGTATTTCTAAAACCTAAGGAGACTCTAAAAGTAGTTCTAGTGGATTGATTTGTTTTAAGATTTCAGACGATAGCATACAACTTCTGCCCTCTCTGTCAGTCAAACCATTTCAAACAGCAACTTGCAAAAGCCAAGGCATGACAGAGCAAGCTGGTGGCCAAGCTCAGTGAGAACTGGAACCGGCTAATGACACGTCTCACTCAGCCGAGTCCTTGGCAGGCGTGAGCTCTCGGTGATAATCACAAAGATATGCAGTAGTCATTAGAGGACCTGAGGCCTGAGCCTCCCCCTTCTCACCTGCCCCTCCTTTTGTCCTCCCATCTTTCTTCTCACTAAGAATTCATTTATTCATTCAGCAAATATTAATTTAATGCCTTTTATATGGCATGCACTGTCTTAGGATCTGGATGATCAGTCCTAGAAAAGACCAAGAGTAGAGAAACCATCCTTAATGTCCTCAGAAATGTCTTACTCTAAAAGATGGTCTTCCCTATGTGACTTCAATGTCAGCCAGGACATCTTTTCTCACCTCCAATAAAACTACACAGAAACAAGCCAAAAGTTCCATTTTCTGTCTCATACATGAAAATGGACACTTAGGAACTGTGTGTCTATATTGGCCAGTCTGGGGGAAAATGCCCACTAATCTGCACTGATAATCTTTATTTAGATTCTTCTTCTTCCCACAGAAAGTAACAGAAGTTGATGTACCCGTGCACACTGGAATATAAAATTACTTCTCCTTTCTCCTTAATGGCAGGAACTGGCTGCCATCAAGCAAAGTTTTCCCTAATCAGCTATTTGTTTCGCCCCTCATGCTTGGTTCTTCCTGGCTTCATTTATTCTTCCTTATTAAAAAAGTGATATTCTGGGCCGGAGGGTTAGCTCAGTGGTTCTGGCGCCTGCCTCGCAAGTACAAGGACCTGAGTTCGATCCCCGGTTACCACATATAATGCTGGGCGTGGTGGCTCACACCTGTAATCCCAGCACTCGGGAGGCAGAGACAGGAGGATTGCTGAGTTCGCGGCGGCTTGCCTGGGCACCATAGTGAGCTCAGGGCCAGCCTGAACTACAAAGCGAGATCCTGTCTCCAAAAAGCAAAAAAAAAAAAAAAAAAAGATATTCTATCTGACCTCAAATCTCATGGTTGGAGTGTTCTCACTAGTGCAAACAGTTTCCATTGCTATAGTCCTTTTTCCACAAATGGAATAATAAAAACTCTATATCCTGAATTTCTTTTCTTTTCTCAGCACTGAGAATTGCATCCAAAGCCTTCACATTTGGCTGCACCTCCAGCCCTTTTCAGTGATTTATTAGTTTTACTGTGAGATGGGGTCTCACAGGTGTGTGCTAGGACACCCACGTCCAAGTATGCTTGTGAATGACCGACATAAGAAGAGTATGTAGAACAGGCAAAATTTCCCAGAGTTCTGCCCCTAACATTCAAGGGCAGGGCAGGTAAATAGATAATGGTAAAGAAAGAAAGTGTACATTTGCAGTAATTGCTTAGGAAAATTAAAGCAAAACAATGCATTATTTAATATGGACAGTGGCTCGGGTTGTTTCTGATAAGATTGAGTAATTTACAAGTACAGAGGCATTTGTTGGAAAAAGGATGCACCTCAAGACCATCATGTTAAGTGACATAAGTGAGATACACAAGCTTAAATATTGCATGGGACATCCACAATATAAATAAGGCAAAAAGCAAAATAAAAGGTAGTAGGAAATGAGGATATAGATCTTTCGCAAAAGGGAAAAGAGACCAAGAGAAAGAGGAAGGTAGGGAGAATGGAGGGGAAGGGAAGAGATTATTTAAAAAATTAAGTTGTGTTATGTATACGTACCAATTCCACACAACAAGTGAGATCATTATGTACTGTAAACATGAACTAATACACGAGAAGAAATTTATTTCTCACAGTTGCAGAGATTGAGAAGCTCAAGATCAATGTGCTGGCTGGTTCGGATCCCGTGAGGGGCCCAGTTTCCTGCTGCTTTCGAGACAGAACCTTGTAGCTACACCCTCTGGGAGAGACAAATGCTCTGCAGTCACCTGGAGCAAGACGAAGGGAAGGAGAAGACCCTAACCTACCTTCCTCCAGCACTTTTTAACGCAGTAACAAGCGGTTTCCAAAATCACTTCTGAAAATGCTCTTCTTTGAACAACTTTACTGGATATAATGCTGAAAAACAAATTTTGGAGGAGACACATTAGAATCTACCAGATAGTCTTTGTCTCCAGAAAAATGTAGGGAAAGGAGTGATAAAAAGCAATGTAAACCTTGGGATAGGAACATGCTTACAGAATGCACAGAACCCCAAAGAGGTGATTACCAGGCACAGGAAGATTTCTGGGGCTCTCATTTGACTCCTTTTGATAGAAGAATAAAATTCTGGGACTCACTGAGGACAAAAATAGGACATTTTGGATCCCAGTAGTGGTGGTCACTTGGGGGGTGGGGTCTTACACGAAGTTCCTTCTTGACCTTTGTTGAGGACGTTTCATTGGAACTTAGATATCTACAAATTCCACGAGACCTGAGCAGCAAAATTATCTGAACTTCAAAGAATTTTGATTATCCAGACCCTGGCACCGATTAGTCAGCTACAAAGTGATTGGAACAAGAACAGGTGAGGTGCCAGATGGTCTTCTCACCACACAGTAAGTAAAGGTCTTCCTGATGTGGAATTTGGAGGAAGCGGTGAAGGCATACAGACAAGGGAGTTCTTGTACTCTGCCTGTTTCTCTTCTTGGGTCTCAGTCTTCATTTGTGAGGAGAGGAGAGGATAACATCTTCAGATAGCTTTGTGAATCTGACCTCTGAGAGTATTTGTAACTCACTTTCAAGCTTCTCAGAGTAGACCTTTCTCTTCTTCTCTTTTCCTTCCTACCTAAGCATGTTGAAGTAGGTAGAAAAGAGAAGTGGCAGTATAAATGTTGAGAAAGAGAAGGCTGAAGCTTTTTCCCACACCACACCTCACCCCACCTACACCATACATAGTCCAGAAGACTGCAGAATTGCCTCTCTCGCCAGCTGCTGTGAATTGGGAAGTAGTGACGGAGGGGACCAGAGTCATGGAGTGTCCTCTCCACTCAGTTCAAGAAGGCACAGATTGGGGCCGGAGATTTGGCTCAGTGGTTCCAGCACCTGCCTCGCAAGCGCAAGGTCCCTGGTTCAATCCCCAGTAACCACATACAATAATGGGAGTGGTACGTCCACTGGCAATCAGTACCTCATACCACAGATGCTGGGCTCGGTGGCTCAAGCCTGTAATCCCAGCACTCGGGAGGCAGAGGCAGGAGGATTGCTGAGTTCGAGGCTTGCCTGGGCTACATAGTGAGCTCAGGGCCAGCCTGAACTACAAAGCGAGACCCTGACTCAAAAAAAAAAAAAAAAAAGGTACAGATTTTTCACATGCTTATGCTTGGAGAAAGAGATAGCCCTGCATGTGCAGTGGTCAAGAGTGGAGAAAGAGGGCAAGGACGGATGCCAAAGGCCATTGACCAGAAGCCTCTCCTAATCATGGCCACATAATACAGGAGTAACACTTAGGAATTTTTTCAGGGGAAAAAGGGGGAGCAGGATGAAAGGAAGCTCTGAGTTTATTTAGTTCATATCAGAAACAACTGTTAAAAATTCCATCTGTCCTTGGTTTCCTAGTAAGTGAACCGTGATCTTAAAAAGAGATTAAGATTGTATCCTTTGAGTATGTAATCTGAAACTATTTGCATTATTTTATAGTAGTAATTATTTATATCATTATTAGGTGGGGAAGGCACTCCACACTCTATGTCTGGCTCTATGCTTTGTTCCCTAGTTCCTGGAAAAAATGCCCTTAGTAGAGATTAATGTCCACTTGGGCATTTGGGGCATCCAGTAGTTCTCTTGGGTCTTCCTCGTGAGAATCTCCTGTGGGCTTCTCCACACACCAGTCAGAGGAGACGTGTGCCCTCTGGTCAAGAAAAACAAACCATCAGTAGTCTCACCACCTTAGTCCCACTGCACAATTTGAACAGGGTGTGGAAGTGGGTCACAGCAACTCTGACACCCTAGATACACTTCTTTCCATCGTTTGTGGATGCATATTTTATATTTGTCAACCTTGTTTTAATTCTTTCCTAAGATTTTAGTAGACATGCTATAGTTCATGCAACCCTTGTTTTTAGACAATTAGGGGTAAGTAACAAGGGGTAAGTAACAAGGGGAAAAATACGATGGTAATAAAAAGGGGAAACAAAGTTTGTGTTTGGGTGAGGGAATGGGAAAAAATGAGAAATTATATCATACACTGGTACAAATTCTCAACATTGTGTGTGATCACTATGTGTATATATAATGTACCAATTAAGATTCAAAATTTAAAAAAGAATGTCATGAGACAAACATTATCTGATACAATTATTTCTTCATATGCTAAATTGTCGCATTCAGATAGATTCCCAGAAAGTCAAAGAGCACGGACATTCTCAAAGGTCTTAGTGCACTGCTAAAAATTGTCTTCCAAGGAAATTGCTCTTGATTTACTCTCCCGTTAACTGTGTAAGAGGAGTTTTTTATTGCAGCACTGCCAGTGCTAAGATGTTTCATTCATCAAATGGCAAATTGGCAGGAATTAAGATAATTGTTGAGCTATAGGAAGTGTAGTTTTGTACCTTTTAGAGGAAAGAATCTGTCAATGTTTTCTGAAGTAACATTAGAAACATGTATACCAGCTGAACTGCATTTTCAACTAGAAAAGAACTTCATAAAAATGGAGATCATCCATAAAAATGAGCAGTAAAGAATGTTTATTGTGATTTGGCAAAAAAATTAAAAGCAACAAATGTACAGGGGTTACTGAATAAAGTATAAAAATCATATGATAGAACACATAAAGCAACTAGCAATACTAGGAAATATAGAAATTAGATTATTTATGCAAATCAGTAAATGATTTTTATTATTTTAAAAGCTCATTTATTTTTTAAAAATCTTTAGAAAGAGATATTCCAAAATGTAAACATTTGATTCTTGGACATTTTTGGTTTGTTTTTCTTATCAAACTTTTTTAAAATTTAATTTATTGTTACATTATATACACACATCATGATTACATTCCACATTGAGAATTTGTATCAGTATATGACATGACTTAATTCTCATTTTTCCCCTTCCCCTACCCACCCTACAACCTCCTGCCCCTATGCCATCAAACTTTTAAAAAAATTTCTATAATAAATAAATACTAATACACTGTTAAAATCATCTAATAAGATAATTTCATTTCATGTTTCACGTTTAAGTAGTTTTTTGTTGTTGTTTTTTGTTTTTGTTTTTGTTTTTTTTTGAGACACGGTTTCGCTTTGTAATTCAGGCTGGCCCTGAGCTCACTATGTAGCCCAGGCAAACCTCGAACTCAGCAATCCACCTGTCTCTGCCTCCCGAGTGCTGGGATTACAGGCGTGAGCCACCACGCCCCGCTCACTTTTAAGTAGTTTAACCAAACTGTACTCCTCTTAGAAATACTTATTTTCTAAATAGGACACAGACCTGTAATTACCGTATCTTCTCTCTAGTATAAAAAGCCATAGGTATAAACAAATGGCAAAATGTATGATAGGTAATGTGAAGTAGGAAGAAAACGTGCAAAAAAAAAAAGTGAAAAGGTGGGTGAGGAAAGTAAAGAAGGGAAAGAAAAAACTTGATATTAAAAAAAGGAAACAAAGCTTATGTATATCGTGGGAGAGTTGAAAGGAGGCACAAAAATGGGAAAAAATCAGAATCAATATGTTTCTGTTATAGGTAGAAACTCTCAGTGAGGGATGCGATCATAAGTTGTAGCTAAAATGTACCAGTAAACTCAATTACAAAAAGAATGAAATCTGGAATTATTGTCCTCAGTCAATATCTGAGTTGAATAATGTACAAAAAGGAAAATTTATTTTGGTGCAAGTTACAGAGGTTTCAGTCTATGATCAGTAGTCCTGTTGCTTTGGGGTCTGTAGTAAGGCAGAGGATCATGATGGGTTGTAAGGCAAAACTGCTCCCCTTCTATGAGGACTGGAAGAAAAAAGCGTAATGTTTTTCTATTCTCAGGAAAACTTATTTTTTACCTCATTAAGAATTTATTTGCAATTATTGAACCAATATAGTTGTTGGTAGTTCCATTTGTTTCATTAAAATTCATTATAAAATAAAGTCTGATGATATTCTAATATGTTATTATTTTCATAAATTTTGCCATTAACAATCATGGACTTTTAAAAATCAAAAAAATTAACAAAAGTTTACAATATTTTAAAACGTGTCACTGTTAGAATGCCTTCATTGTTAGGCCTATTACAACTTTCTCTGATTGTATTTACTAATGTCTTCTCCTCCAGAACATTCCAATTATTTCTAAATGAGTATACTCCTTCATTACTCAAACTGGAATCTGTTAATCAGAAGCATCAACTTTTCCTGAGGGATTTAGAAAATGTAAAACTGCCAGCCCCATCAAGGACTTACTGAATTAGAATCCACAGTGTACGTTTTTCATAGGATTCATGTGCACACTGAGGTGTAAGGAGCAACTGGCCTGAAATGGTGACAACAAACATTATTTTTAAGGTTTTCCTCTCTTTTTTGTTGTTGTTTTTGATTTCTTAAACTCTAAATCCATTCAGGCAGGTAACAACAGTTATTGCAACAGTTTTCTTGCCAATCTGTGTAGATTCTGTTTTCTTTAACTAAGGGTGAGTTAAACTGCATGATTTAAAAGAAAACAAAAGAAAAAAATCAGAGCCCAGGATTTAGCTCAACTGATACCACATCTACCTTGGAAACACAAAGGCCCAAGTTTGATTCTCGGTACCAACAAAACAAACAAACAAACAATAGAATTGAAATTGCTCTAGAAAATTTAAAGGTCAAAAAGACCATAAGCAATTAAATATTACCTTTCAAAACTACCTATAGTGTTCAGACCGTTTTTCTTTATTTTTATCCACATGGCCACAGTAAAAAAAATAACAACATATATTCCTTTACATAAACAATTGATACATCGTTGTTTATGGAGGTCATTTTTTGTTTTCTGAATTGCTTTCTGCTGAGGGTAGGTTCCTTCAAGTCTGCTTTTTGAAAATGAGTATTTGTACTAGAATTATTTAGAAAACTAGTATGACCCTTTTGGACTACTTTTGTTAAAGACATCTGGTTGTGGACAAAATAGTTTTAATGGTTCAAAACAACAGATGGAAAATTTTGTCCTAGAAATTAATGTTAGACTATATAAAGAACTTTTAAAAATCAGCCCCTCTCCAAAAAAATTTCAAAGACCTAATTCAAAAATGGGCAACTGAAATGAACAGACACTTCTCAGAGGAAGAAGTAAAAGCAGCCAAGAAGCATATGAAGAAGTGCTCAACATCACTGGTCATTTGAGAGAGGCAGGTGCAAACAACATTAAGATTTCATCTCACTGGGCCGGAGGGTTAGCTCAGTGGTTCCGGCGCCTGCCTTGCAAGCGTAAGGACCTGAGTTTGATCCCCAGTTACCACATATAATGCTGGGCGTGGTGGCTCACGCCTGTCATCCCAGCACTCGGGAGGCAGAGACAGGAGGATTGCTGAGTTCGCGGCGGCTTGCCTGGGCACCATAGTGAGCTCAGGGCCAGCCTGAACTACAAAGCGAGACCCTGTCTCCAAAAAAAAAAGCAAAAAAAAAAAAAAAAAAAAAAAAAGATTTCATCTCACTCCACAAAGAATGGCTGCTATTGAGAAATTAACCAGCAATAAATCCTGGTGAGGTTGTGGGAAGGAAGGAACCCTTCTCCACTGTTGGTGGGATTGTAGACTGGTACAACCATTTTGGAGAACAGCGTGAAGATCTCCAGAAAACTAAGATTAGGGGTCCCATTTGACCCTGCTATACCCCTGCTAGGAAAATACTCGAAGGAATTAAAAGAATTATATTGTAGAGACATATGTGCACCCATGTTCATAGCAGCTCAGGTTGTGATAGCCCAATCGTGAGAACAACTCAAATACCTATCAACTGGAGGCTGGATAAAAATATGGGCTTTTGGGACCGGACCCAGCAGCTCCTGGCCCACCGTGCCGTGCTTCCGGCGGACTGGGGAATGAGCGGCGGGTGGACTGGACCCAGCAGCTCCGGGCCCGCCGTGCCGTGTTTCCAGCAGACTGAGGGACCAGCCGTGGGCAGACCGGAACCAGCGGATGCAGCCCCACAATGCCTTGCTGCCGGTGGACTGAGGGAGCAGCACGCAGACCCGGCTGCAGGGTGCAGTCCATTTCCAGTGGACTGAAGGCCGCCCACCAGCCCACTGTATCCCGGAGCTGTGCAGTGAGGAGTCAGACATAGAGGTAACTCATAAGCTCAAAGTATCCAGTATAGAATCTAACAAACGTTTTTACCTTATTTACTGTGTTTAATATTGATATTGACATTTATTGTATTATGGTAACAAACATGATGTGATTGTTCTGCTCAAATACCTACCATGATGTGTCAGGAGTGAGAACTCTCAAGGGTTATTACAGATTCAAGGAGGACCCCCCAGGAAAGTGCTGCATCCAAAGGGCCCCAGATAATAGAAAGAGACCTGCAACAAACATTGTCCTGTCATCAGTCAAAGAAGAGCATTAAAAATAAAGAAAGAGTAGAAATGGGAAAATACACAAAAAACCAGACACAAAGATCACCACCACAGGGAAATTCAGAGAAAAGGGAAATAGGGCAAACTGAAACTCAAACACCAAGACTCTTGGAGATGGTAACTAAAGCAGATCTAGTAAAATGGAAAGCAGAACTCATCTCTGAGATCAAAACAGAGATACTGTCCTCAGTGAAAGACTTCATTAAGAAGAGATCAGTGAGATGATTGAATCCAAGTTAGCAGAAGCAATGGAACCTTTTAAACAGCTTCAAGCAGAACTCCAGGGGATGATGAAAGAGAATGAAAGCTTGCGCAGCAGGATGAATGAAGCAGAAAACCAAATCTCAGACCTAGAGGACAGCATAGCAGCCAGCGAGCAGGAAAGGTATAATCTATGGAAAACAGCAAGGGATCATGAGAAATCAATTCAACAGCTTCTAGATGACTCAAAGATAAATAACATAAGATTGATTGGAGTCACTGAGGAAGCAGGAGACAGTGTAAAAGACATAAAAAAGCTATTGTCAGAGATAGCACAGAAAACTTCACAGGAAAAGACATAGACATACAGATAAATGAGGCCTATCGGACTCCAAAATGCCATGACATAAAAATATCTACACCTAGACACATAATTATCAAGGTTCCAGATGTACAACAAAAGAATGAAATACTGAAAGCAGTGAGAGAAAGGAAGAAAATCACCTACAAAGGGAAGTCCATTAGGATCACAGCAGACTTTTCAACACAAACACTCAGTGCAAGGAGAACGTGGAGAGAAGTATTTCAAGCATTGCAGGAAAACAACCTCCAACCTAGACTGTTGTATCCTGCAAAACTATCTTTCAGAATAGACGGGGAAATAAGATACTTCCACGATAAAGAACACCTGAAAAACTTCACAAGCACGAAACCTGC
>PVIC010029242.1:0-22655 GCA_004025085.1 Thryonomys swinderianus
CATGTGCATGGAGCAGAGGAACAAGCCAGAAAAGATCTCCACCCTCCCGGGAACTGCATCATTGAGTAAGGAATGGTATATCTAATAGTTTCTTTTCAATCACGATGGGCTTGTTGGAAAGTGAGGTGGTCAGGGAGAGGCATCTGAGAAGCCTTCCCTCATTTGAGCTGAATTCTGCAGAACTGGACCCAGAGAGGACAGGAAGAAGTCGCTGGACAGTAAGGCTGCTGGAGCCCAAGGTCGAGGCTTGAGTCTCTCTGGTTTCCTCTCTGGGCTGGGCTGGTCTCGGGCGCAGATCCCTGGGGACTGGAGGGCTTGGCAGGAGCAGAGCACGGCTGCACTGTGGGGAGAGTGCCAACGTGTGCAAGGTGAAGGGCTTCATTGCTTTGGACTCTGTCCAGACAGCGTAGGTCCGCTGCAGCCAAGATGTGATTGCAAGTCTGAAAGACCATGTTTGACGATCCCAAGGGCCTTCGAGACACCACAGGAGGGTAAAGTAGGTGAAGGGAGTCAAGTAGGCTCCCAAAGGTCAAGGACAGGGCAGCAGGAGGCTTTGGCAGTGTGTCCTGGAGGGGGAGCCACTCCTTCTGCCCTGTGCTGCAGTGAAATGTTTCTTTGTAGAACCCACAAGCACCTTTTGCTCTTCCCATACAGTGGAGAGATTTCATTTAACAACTGCTTACCAGGTACCTACTGGAAGTTAGGCTAAGAAAGTAATAGTTTTGTCATATCATCAATGCAGTGTCTGGTGAGAGAGTTGGATGTGTCAATCAGTTATTATAATACACTGTCCTTAGGTCTCCAGTGGTGCCGAATGTGCTTGAGCGGGTCATATCTTACAGAGGGTTCGGCATTTGAGTGGGGCTTGAGTTTTTCTCATTTCAGACCTTGGTAAACAGACACACACAGTCATCTCACCACAAGTCGGTCTGTCCCTTAGAATGTGGGTCGCCTTGTCAGAACTGGGCTCCACGTGGTCCAATCTCTGAGCAGTTTTCGGATGCCAGGTGTGGGGCAGCATGCACAAAGCCATTTGGTAGCTGAAGACCTTCTTCGCAGGATCAACATCAATGCCCTGATATTTCTTCTTTCTTTTTCCATCCACTATTGTCTCTTCTACTGCAACTGCAACTGCAACTCCTCTGAACTGTAGAATCTTCGTGTTCTAAGTATTGCTCTCAGTTGCTCTCCAACTCTGTGCAAAATCCTGTGCAACTTGAAACACAACTTCTCTCTGCCCTGAGAAACCCTGAGTCACTGTTGCCAGCCTGCCCTTTGGCTCCCCTCTCAGCATGACCCTCTTTGCTATGGCCCTGCAGACCCATTAACCTTCTGCTGCCCTTATGAGTTGCAAGAGCTCAAAAGCTTTGCATTCATTGCCGAGCTCCTATGGCTGAAGCTTCCTTAGTTCCCAGGGTTCATGACGGTTTCCCTTTCTACCCCTTTCTTCATCACTCATGATAGCTCTTTCTTCGGCCCCTCTTTTGTTGTCTCTATTCCCCCTCTATAGAGGCCTCAGTCATTTATGCATTTTCCTGTTCGTGACTTTCTCTCACATTGGCATATCAGCTCTATGAGAGTAGTGATCATACCCATTCTGTTCTCCTCCAACCCTACTGCTTCAATAAAGCCTCGGTCAGGTTGGGACTTGGTGACTCCGTTGAATGTGTGAGGAGCAATTGAATGCAATTCTAACACCTGGGAGAGAAAACACGTCTTCTTCTCTCTTTGTTTTTCTTTGGATGAGAATCTGCCTGTTTGGCTTTTGTCATTATTTTGCTTTCCAGTTATCTTGATTATGCATCATACAAAAGATGGCAGGAGAGTGTAGTAAAGACAAAAACCCTCTCAGAGGCAGAAGGACGGGAAGGAACAGAGTGGACAAAGACAAAACCCTTTCAAGTGGACAGGAAGCAGGCAAGGCCGGGCACACAATGCACTGATGTATTTGTCTTTGCACACGTGTGTGTGCTCAGAAGATACTGACGTGAACAGGAGCAGATCTGATGTTGTGGCTGATGTGGCCGGGGGCCTTATGAGGGGTGGATCTGTTCCCACACTGCTTAGTAACTGCTGTTCACCTTTCCCTGCCCCACAATCTTTAAAATATGGGTTGGCAAACTGATTTCAGTTCAGATGCAAAACTTTGGCAGGAAAGATCACCATGGAAGTTTACAAGGGAGCTTTGGATACCGACTCAGTGGGGAAGAGAAGTATGGCCACATCTACCCTGAATATTGGGAGGAGGGAAGGGCACCGAACTGAACTTGACCTTCTTGACCATGATCTCTAAAGCACACTTGGCTCTAAATTCTCAGTCTTTCATTCTCTGAGAGTGTTGAGAGGAGCTGGGGACTCGGAGGAGAGCGGGACTCACTGCACCCCCAGCACGTGGCCTTGGGAGCAGTGATTGGAAACCGCTCTCGGAGGACCCAGGGTGAGGGTGGACCTGGAGGATTCACGGCCGAGACGCAACCTTTTCATAGTGCTCAACTGCAGCTTGAATTCCTAACACCGAGACAGAATCCTGTAAAAAATCTGTACATGTTCTACTCTGTGATGTGAAGAAGTACATAGGCACAAAGACATCACCACCATCAAGATCATCGACATACCCATCGCCTCCTAAAGTTTCCCCTGGCCTCCTGGATCATTACCTGTGCTAAGAACATGTAACACAGGATGTACTTGAGAACACTGGAAGCGCGAACTGTACTATTGTTAGGCACAAGCCTCGTGCTGTGTGACAGATACTCAGAACTCCCCCCCCCCCCATACCCGGAGCTGTACTCTGACTGCCGCCTTCCTCCACTTCCTGGTAGCCAGCAACCCTGTTCTCCGCAACTGCAAACTGGATTTTTTTGGAGGCCATGGATGGGTGAGGCCGTGGCGGCCTTGTGCTCCCGGGCTGGACTCGCTGCTCTCAGCGTGACGCCGCTCCAGGCCCGTCGAGGTGGTTGCAAAGTCCGGATGTCCTGTTTCTAAAAGTTGAGTAAACACTTCAGTGAAAGGGTTTTTTTTCTTAAAAGAGAAAGAGAAAAGTGAAATGAATCCTACGTGAGTGGTGCTGTGAGTCTCAGGCCCAGGGCGGAGCCGAAGTGAGGCTGTGTTCCCGCCTTTGGATGTGATGGGCCCTGAGTTCTGCCTGCTTCCAAGAAGGACTTGAGGGCACTTACAGTAGGAACATAGCAGAGGGCGGGCAGGCGGAAGCAGAGCCGGAGCGAGTGCGCGAGCTGGGGCCGCGGGGGGGAGGGGCACACCGAAGCCCAGAGAAGGGTCGGGGTCTCCCAGGCCCGCGCTTGGATTCGAGGAACAGTCATCACTTGGTTTCACGAGCACAGAAGGATTCTTGGCTTGGAGAAGCAGCTGGCAGGGGCTAATATACAAATCTGTGGTTTACTGTTTATTGAAATGTTGAAACGTATTGTTTGGTAAATACAGATGCTGATGTGCCAGACCCCAAGCGAGGGGTGCGGCAGCTCTGAGCGAGCCATGTTCCCCATCTGGATTGCTGACCCACCCCTTAGAAAAGAATAACAAAACAAACTCCTTACATAGGAAACTTTAGGAGGAAGGTGGGGGGTAGCTTTTCCTGTTACAGTTGAAGTATAAAGCTTTTTCTTTCTGGTCTAAAAAATTAATCTACAAAAACAGTGGGTGATGCCAACAAAATCACTTGAGGTGCTGAAAATGATTTCTTTTTTACACTCAATGATTAAAAGTCTGATAGCCAAGTGCTCAGGAGCCATAGTATAGCTTCTTCAACAGGGACACAATCTTTGGAAACGAAACGCCCCGCCTTTCCCTGGCTTTTCTGATGTCACCCGGGGCCTTGAGAGTGTGGCCTGCGGGATGGTTTGGGGAAATGAACCAAGAAGTCGGTGACCCTCCCAGAGCACTGGTGGGGTGGGTGTGGAGGCGTGTCGTGCCTTCTCCACATCCTCGATGGAGCCGTCCAGGTCAAGTGATGGGCCTGTGCCAGCCTCGGTGCCCAGGCAGAGGGGACGGGGTAGCAGGTCAGGGGAGGTGAGGAAAGAACAGTTTTGGAGAAACTGCCTTGGGAGCCAGAGTGCATCGTGTTGGCTCACTCTGCCCACTGAGCTGCTGGTCGGGGCGACAGGCCTCACCGCTCCTTCCCCTTCCGCACTTGTGCACCCCAGCAGGGCTGAGCCGAAACCGACCAGCCCACGCGTGGCCTGTGCATTTGCTCAATGATTCAAAACATTTAGGCCTGCAGTTCGGTCAGACATTTCCCCAAGACTGGTGTGCAAACTCAGAGAGGTATTATGAGTATAAGAACGTGTGTGTGTGTCAGAGAGAGAGAGAGAGACTTTTTACCTTCTTGTACTTTAGCAAAACCTTTTTCTTCTTTTAATAAACTTTCTGTTTTGGAATAATTTTGCCAGTGAGTTGTGTAAGTTAGCACAGGGATCTCTCCATCACTTTTACCCGGTGGCCTCGGGTGCTCATGGTGACTAAGAAACGCACAGGGCGCTGTCCTGGGAGCGGGAGCCCTGGAGTGCCTGAGTTGGCGCGTCTCCACCGGGCTCCCGAGAGCAGCGAGGCTCACCTTCTGTAGACCCTGCTGCTGTGGGTAGTACCTTTTGAAACAGCTTTTTCAAAGCCATGCAACATGTATGCAGTTATTTTAATGTATGTTACAAAAATATATTACAGTCACATCCGCTAGTAATATAGCTGGTGGCAAATTAAATAATAAAAGCGAGTGGCGGAGGTAACACGGCACGGATATGGATGGGAATGGAGACGCACCGGCTTGGTCAGGAGAAACAGCTCAGCCCTTTCCGTGGCAGATCACAGGAGGTCGGGGCTTGCTTATCTTCACTGGCAAGTTAGTAGCAAAGCCCTGGCCTGGGATGTGCCGCCCAGCACTCGCTCTGTGCTCCATAAACCTGGGGGCTGAAAAGGAAGAAGGAAGGAAGGAAGGAAGGAACAGGGGAGAGGAGAGAAACTCTCTGTAGAAATAAAGTTTCCATTTCAATTATTCAGCCGACCCCTGACCCCCATTACCATGGATAATCAAAAACTGGCTGGATGCATCATGCTTTAAATAAAAACATCATTTAAGTGGCCCTGAGGACGTGCGGATAGATAATTGCGTGGGCACTTGTCCAATTACACGTCGGTGGAGGAGCCTTTTTTATAGGCTCGGAGATGAGAGCAGTGCACTCTCGCACACGTCTGCGGAGAGCTCCTCGAAGATGGGATTCAACTAACACAACATCGGTTTTTGCCGCATGAGGACGGTAATTAGGAGCCTCTTCTGACAGTGCAGAGAGCCCTATAAAGGCCATTAAGGGAAACAGACTTCTAGAAGGAATTGGCTAAAAGCGAAGCCACAGCGCGTCCACCTCCAAAGGGGGGCGTTGCTGGGCCCCCAGCTAGGGCCCCACATCTTCCGTGCGGACAGGAATGACCACACTAGCCCGGGCCTGTAGACCCCAGTTTGGAGCCTTCAGTGGTGGGCGAGTCAGCCGGCTGGTGTGTGAGTTTGTGGGTTGTGAAGGGAAAAGTCTGGCGCACGTCGCTGTCCGGGGTATGTTGGTCAAGGGCTGAACTTGTGCTCGGTAGCGGTGCTGGGGCTCGTCCTCCGCCTGCGCCAGGAGCGGTGACAGGCCAGAGACCTAAGCTCTGCTGACAACACAGGGACAGAGGAACGAGAGAAGGGACACAGAAGTAGACACGTGCTGCGGGGGGTCCCTCTCAGGAGAGTCTCCAGAGGAGAGAATGGGACCATCGGTCGTGACGTGCTTGGGGGCTCTGGGTTCTCCTTAAATTGTGTCCGTGGTATTTTTACGCGAACAGTGAGACAAATGAAGAAGACGTATTGTGCTCATTCATTTACTTAACAAATACTTTAGGGCCGCTGTTTGGTCCTTGGAAGAGAGACGTGACGTGAAGGAGATAAACGTTGGGCTGTGGCTCAGGGTCAGAGCTCCGGGGGCTCTCGGGGGCTGTTGCTGGCACTGCTGGGCTCTGAGCTCCCGAGGCGGTGCCCCGGACCCCACCCCCACCCCCGCCCGGATCCACCACTCACAGCCCGGGTGAGCCAGGCCGCGCTCTGACGTATCCACTCGCGGCTCTCCGCCCCGGGCAGGCCTGGGGAAGGCCCTGGGGACTGGCCTCGATTCTCCCGAAGGCAAAGGGGCGCTCTGCTCCTCCTCCACAGCTCCCAGGGGCACGTTTATGTTCAGTCGTGGGAGGCCAGTGTGCCGTCGCCCTTGGGCACATTTTGTCCACCTGTGCCTCCCTCAGGCACGGGTTACCTGGTGCTCTCCCACGGTCTGTGGCTGCATGCGGAGCTCCGTCTTAAAGAATGGTCACACAGACAGCAGTTTGCCAACGGCTTGTACACTTGTCTTGGGATAGCGGGATAGATGGATCTTTTTTGTTTGTTTGTTTGTTTCCTTAGGGAAACAAAGGCCCGAGAAAGCAGTATAGTTCCTTGAAAATTATTTCCTTTTTGTATGGTGACTGTTACCACATGCTCACCCCATTGGTTATGGGTTGCATGTGATAGGGCATCAAACTCTCTGTGGTACATAGAAAAATTAGATGCGTGGAGACTGACCCAGTTAGTATTGAGCTAGGGTGCACGCACCACGTGATTCTCCGGGAAAGTAGTTAGGTCGGTAGGTTTTGTGCCAATCCAGACCCCAAAGAAACTTGTTCCTGCCGCTAGACACTACTTCATGCCTGTCTTCGGACTTTGTGGGAGCAGAGAACAGGCGGAGCCAGGAGAAAAGCAAAACACTGTCCTGGGGAGCACAATTGAAAGGGGATCACAAACTCAGTGAGATCGTGCTTGGTGCACTATTTTAAAGATAAAAATTAATGCCCACAAATCCATATTGGGCAAAATATCAATATCTAAAATAAGGATGGCAGCATAGCAACTGTGGCTAGCGCCCACCCCCAGTTTTCCACCTGCAGTGGACACGCTCTTTCCAGGCCTCAGAGCTGCAGGGCCTCGTGGTTAGGCTCTGCAAATGTCTACACCCGTTGCAGCATCAGACAAGTGCCTGGCCTGGCTCCCACCTGCGCAGCACGTCCGTGGGTCTCGGGCAGGACTTTTACACACCGCATTTCTGGCCAGCAGCACACTTTGTTTGTGAGCTGTTAGATCAGCAGTCACAGTTACTAAAGATCTGAGCTGTGGGTGTATTTTTTTTTTTTTTTTTTTTTTGGTCTCTGATTCTATCTCTTCCTGTTTTCTGAAGGTTGCTACTGTCACATTAAGTAATGTATAGAAAATAATTTACTTCCCTTTTCTGAGCCAGACCAAGTTTCATCTCTGCTTGAGTCACCCCAGGTGACTCAGAATGGTGCTTTTCTCAGTTAAATACAGACTTGACTCAAAGGCCGTGCTCCAGGAGGCCTTCCTCTTTTATTTCATTTTCTGAAGCACACAGAGCATCTCTCTGTGCTCTGAGATGGTGCCTGCAGAACAGGGGCTGGTAGGAGACACCAGGACACTGTGGGCAGAGTTGGGCAGAGCCTGGGCCCGGCATCCTCTGCTCCACCCGCCCGTGGTCCTTTCTGGGTCTGTGGATGTCATCTCAAGACCAGGCTAGACCATCAGGGTCTGAATCAGAGCATCTCTGGCTGAAAATGCTCCACTCTTCATAAAGGTATGTAAATTCTCTGCAACATAAGCACGTAGGAGATGCCAGGTTTTTTTTTTTTTAACCCAACCAACTTTTCTACCCTGTATTCTTAATGATATATTTGTCTTCAAGCATGCAGTTAAAAAGAAAAACTATGTAAAACTGGGTCTGACCCAGTTCACTAATTCCCTTGTGTGCTTACCACCATGGTTGCATTTGTCAAAATATTTACTGCAATTCATAATGGCTGTCAGAAACTAGGCCCACAATCCATGTTCTACTAAATGTAAAAACATTTAGAGGGAAATTTAATGCTTTATAAACTGGCTTTTTCCCCACTATTGGATCTAATTAAACTGAAGGTGTGAATTGGTTAGAAGCATACATTATATTTGCCCAAGAGTTTTAAATACACACACACACACACACACACACACACACACACAATCTAAGTATCAAGGTTTTCAGTAGAGATACCATTTATAGCAATTCTGCTGATCAGCCCCCCAAGGGTAACATTTTTCAGTGGGGGCCAGAGAACACTGTATTTATATACATATTTGGCTTCCCAGTCTCCAGAAGAGCTAAGGGCTGAGGAGGAATCTCAGAGAAGCCCTGGAAGCCAACTTCTGACAGGTAACATGCCTCTTCTTTCCTGTAGCAAATCTGTCTATAAGAGTGAAGCCAGAGATGTTATCTGTGTAAATGTAGTGAGGCACAGGATGCAACTTTAAAAAATGATATCATTAGCCAACAGGGAAAAGCAAAATAAACATCAGGGCCAGTTTGAAACACTGTGCCTCGACTCCGTCACTCCCACTAAGTGAGGGTCGCAGGCTCATCTGAATCATGTGAACCCTGGGTCCCGCGGCAGCCCTGAGCTCAGTTGGGAAGCCAGGAAAGGGTCAGGCGTGGGGCAGCAGCCCTGGGATTAGGGTTACCCGGCATGACCTACGTGACCACAGCACAGCTGCCCAGGGAGATGATCTCGCGGCCAGAGGCCAGGGGCGACCAGCCAGAGAGGCCTTCCTCCTGGCACAGAACGCCATTATAGTGTGCACTCGGGGCCAAACCTGGGAAGGCAGCGGGAGCTTCTGACACGGGCAGTGAGGGGCACGAGGGGGGACTCCCTACTGCGGCAGGCACGGCGGCTGGGTGGCTGGATCCTCCGAGTGGAGGGCGAGCCCACCTGACAGCTAAGAAGAGCAGGAGGTGCTGGGTGACCCGTCCAGGGTCCCAAGGGTTTGTAGGTACCGAGATGGGTCTTGTCTCTGAGGTCTGGGCGCTGGCTACGCATGGTGGCCGTGGGGTGCGGCCGAGGGGTGACCCATGCTGGGAAGCGGCCCTGAGCAGTTTCCACAGAGCTGACGTGGGCACGGGTGAGAAAGCCCACCTCGGAGGCTGGAGCGTCTCCGGGTGTTGTAGTTTCTTTGGGATTACTTACGGTTCGTGGCTACAGCAAAGCTTTCCTATGGATGTCAGCAGTGCGATTCCCTTAGAATATAAGCATACATAAGGAGGCAGCAGCGAGTTGGTGGGAAGAAAATTATGTTGAGGGAAATCATCTCTGGAGGGGTATGAAGATGGGCTCACGGCGCCGAGCAGCTGTGGGTAATTGACGCTGCGATACAAAACATGAAAGTTTCGATTCATTCTATGTATTTATTTTAAATTAGGTGTTTCATTTTGGGATAATGGTGGACCCATGTGCAGTTGTAAGAAATAACAGAGAATTCTCATGTCCCTTCACCCATGTTCCCTCCGTGGCACCATCCTACGGGTCACAGCTGGAAACCAGCAGGGGCAGAGCCGAGGGACAGAACGTGTCCGTCACGCGAGGACCCTCGTGGTGACAGTGACTCCTGCTCGCTGTCTCCTCCGTGCTTCCCTCCCCGGTGCTAACTCCTGAGCTCTGTTCTCCTGCTCTCCAGGTCCTCATTTCAGGAGTGTCTAACAAGGGCATCGCTCGGTGCCTACGCTCTGGGGATTAGTGCTTCCACTCGGCACGACTCTTCGGAGATTCATCCGAACTGTTATTTCCTACGTCAATAGTTTCTTCCTTTTTGTTGCTGAGAGGTAGCCTGGTTGGTTTCGGCATGCAGCTGGTGACGGACATTTGGGGCGATTCCCACGTTTTGGCTACAGGGCTTTTGGTCCAATGTGTTTTCTTTTCTGTGGGGTACACGCCCAGAAACATGACTCCGGGGCTGAATGGTTATTGCATGGTTAGCTTTGAAGGGGCAGCGCTGGAAATGAAGCCCATGGCCTTCACACGGAGCTTCCTCCCAGGCTATTCTCATTTTTTTTTTTTAAGTCATCAGGCTTCTTGTATTATAAAACAGCCCAACTTAGCCACAACAGCGCTTGAGGAGGAGTCTTAGACTAGCAGAGTCACTTGTCGAGGGTCTTCAGGGAGAATACTGATAGTATCTTCGGCTTTGCCACACAAGAGACAGAGCATGGTGTACTCCTGGAATTCACCCATGATACTGGATGTATACTCATGCCTGGCCACTACACGATGGCAATTCTTTCTTTTTTTTTGAGACAGGGTCTCACTTTGTAGTTCAGGCTGGCCCTGAACTCACTATGGAGCCCAGGCAAGCCGCTGTGAACTCAGCAATCCTCTTGTCTCTGCCTCCCGAGTGCTGGGATGACAGGCGTGAGCCACCACGTCCGGCATTGTGGTATGCGGTGTTGATTGCTGGTGGGCATGTCTCCACGCCCAGCATTCTATGTGGTTACCGGGGATCGAACTCAGGACCTTGCGCTTGCGAGGCAGGCGCCGGAACCACTGAGCTAACCCTCCGGCCCCACGATGGCAATTCTTACACAGATGATCATAACTATTTCTTCTCCATCTTCCTCTTTTAGGGATTTGTTTGTGATCAGCATAAAATCCCGCTTACTGCACACTGCATAGCATGTAAAGTTCAGTAAGAAAGATCCATTCTCCAGACAGGTGTTACCCTGGTTGGAGTATTCCTCCTCCACACAGTCGTCACACATCGTGACATGGCGGGCTGAACATCCTCCAGTGCTTCCCTATTCTCAGTTTTTATTTTGAGACAGGGTCTCTCTCACCAAGTCACTAGGTTGCCCAGGTTGGGGTTAAACTTGCAGTCCTCCTGCCTCAGCCTCCCAGAGTGCCGGATTACAGGTGTGCACCACCAGCCCTGGCATTATACTTAGCTTTTAAAATGACACCAGAATTTTCCTTTCTGGTGTGGCTGGATCAGTTCATTTTGTATTTCCTTGGTAGCTAAAGATGTGGGACCACTTTTCTCCGGCACTTTTCCTTAAACATACTGTTTGTGGTCCTCTGTCTCCTTTATCATGTGTTCATCTCCTAACTGGATTGTCCAGTGTTTTTCTTTTGTACTGTTCAGGTTTTGTGTTCTTTTTAAATTCTATGTATATGTCCTTTGGCAGATATGCTGTTTGCAAATATTTTCTCCAAGTGTGTAGCTGTTGCTGTTCTTCACATATCCCAAGTTCTTGACATACTGCACTGCCAGTGTGTGTGCGTACACATGTGTGTATGTGTGCATGTACGTGTGTGTGTACCAGATTGATCTGAGGACCTTTGCACTGAGCTACATCCCAATGTCTCGCTGACTTACTTTTGTCCATGCTGGGCTTAATTTTTGTCCCTCCTGCCTCCGCCACACACACACACACACACACACACACACACACACTCTCTCTCTCTCTCTTTCTCTCTCATACACTACTTGGAATTTGTGCACAGCTATTCTGTTTTCATGGTAGTATTATGCTATTCTACTGACCCACATGTCTGTCCATGACAGTACACTCTGGGTTACTAGAGCTGTGTAATAAGTTTTCAAATCAGGTGGAGAAGTCTTCCTCTGTTACTATCCTTCTAAATTGTTTGAATTATTCTAACTCCTTCTCCTTCCTATATCCATTTTAGACTTTAGAAAATCTTATTGGTATTTTGACAAGATTTGCTCTAAGTCTGTATATCAGTTTGGGAAAAATTGACATTTTTACCATGCTGAGTTTCTGATGCCTGCATACAATATGTCTTGTCATTATTTAGATTTTCTTGTGGGTTCTTTTACTTGAGTTTTGTAGGTTTCCTTGTAAGACATATGCATATTTTATATGAATTTATACCTAAGAATTCTAGGTGGCCCTGTAGTTTAAGTTTTGGTTTTCAATTATTCATTGCTAGCTGTTGAAATAAAATTGATTCTTGTGTGTTGAACTTGCATCCTATTGAATTCACTTCTTAGTTCTAGAAGTATTTTTAAAAAATAGATTCCTTAGCCCAGCACTCAGGAGGCAGAGACAGGCAGATTGCTGAGTTCCAGGCTTGCCTGGGCTACATAGTGAGCTCAGAGCCAGCCTGAACTACAAAGCGAGACCCTGTCTCAAAAAAAAAAAAAAAAAAAGATTCCTTAGGAGTCTTGCTACATGGATAATCCTATCATCTTCAAATAGGTACCATTTTATTGCTTCCTTTGTCTTTCCTTTCCCTGTACTTTGTATTTTTTTCTCACTTTACTGCCCTGGCTGGAGTTCCTGTCATTTTTTGGCTAAGAGAAAGGGAATAAACATTTTGAGGTTCCCCTCTTCAGGAAAAAAGCATTCAGTTTCTTGCCACGAAGTGTTATTGTTTTTATCACTAAGTGTCACTGTTTCATAGACGTAAAATATTTTCTCTCTGTTATTATTTTTTCTGAAAGACTTTTTTATGAATGGGTGTTGAATTTTGTCAAAAGCTTGTTGTACCATCAGTTAACGCTGTGATTCCTACCCCTGTGCCCTGTCAACACAGTGAGCTTGTCCTTTGAGCTCTTGGTCATGGTTTGTAACTCTTTTAATGTCATAGAATTCTATTGCTGATACTGTGCTAAAGGTTTTGCATCTCTATTCATGAGGGACATTGGTCACTAGTTGTCTTTTCTCATACTGTATGGTGTCAGAGTAATATGTAAGTTTGTAAAATTAATTGAAAAATGTGGCCTCCTTTTCTATGTTCTGGAAAGGGTTATATAAAATGGGTATTAATTTCTCTTTAGAAGTTAGAATTTTCTACATTAGGGCCTGAACATTTCTTATGTAGAACTTTTAAAATCATAAATTCAATCTGATAATAGAATGCTATTCATTCATATCATCTATTTCCGATTAGGTGGATTGAAGGAGTTTGTGCCTTTTGAAGAGCTGGTCCATTTCATCCAAGCGATCGAATATGTGCGAGTCTAGTTATCCTCTCATGAGCTTTTTGTGTCTGCAGGGTCCTTGGCGATGGCCACTGGTTCATTCTTGTTATTGACAGTTTGTGTCTTTTCTAATTTTTCTTTTGTCAGTCTTTGAAGAGATTCTAAATCAATTTTATAGTCTTGTCTAAGAAGAAACTTTTTTCTTTCATTGATTTTTCTCTACCAGTTTTGTTTGTATTTTATTGACTTTTCTTGTTTATTATTTCCTTCCTCCTGCTTGCTTTGGGTTTATTATCCTTTTTTTTTTCTTTACCCAATGCGGGTAGGAGTTTAGAGCTTTGAATTAAAACCCTTCCTTTTCTAATGTAAGCACTTAGGGCCATACATTTCCCTCTCCATATTGTTTAAGCTGTGCTGTGCTCCACAAGGTTCGAGATGTTGTATTTTCATTTTCATTCATCAGTGTATTTTTATTACCCTGGAGACTTCCTCTTTGACCCATGGATTATTTAGAAGTATATTGCTTAGTTTTCAAATATTTGGAGTTTTCCTGTTATCTTTCTGTTACTCATTTCTATTTTGATATCATTGTGATCTGAGAATGCATTCTGTATGATTTCAATAATTTAAATTTGTTTAGTTTCTTTTATGGGCTGCAATATGGTCTAAAAGCTTTCTGAATTCAATCAGGAAGTAGAAACTACACAGTAGATTAAATGAGACAGGTTCAATGTAAGAATGATTAATTATATTTTTTAGTGACCCAAAGGCCCAAGGAAATGCCATATGGTACCTAGGGTTGAGAAGGTACCCAAGGAAGGGCAAATGTGAAAGCAGATCAGACCTCACTGTAGAAGTGATTTGACCACTCAGTACCAGAAGTGTAGTCTGGTCTAACCAGATTAGAGTTGGTGTGGAGGTTGCTGGGTAAGTAGTAGGCATCATTCTGGTGTGCAGACTGGATGCAGAGGTGTACACTGGGAAGAAAGCACCAGGCAAATTGGATTTTCAGATTTTGCAGTTGCATGGTTGGAAAGTAAAGCTCTTTGGGGTGAATGCCCCAGCCACAGGCAGACCATGTTTAGGCTGCTGGGATTGCAGAAGTGGGGGCAGATCCCTGTGGACCTTCTGGACCGCAGAAGCTGGCTGGAGCCCAAGTAGATTGTTTAGGGGCTGCAGGGAGCTCGTAGCCAGGCTGAGGCCTCAAGGCTGCTGAGCAGCCTGTGGCTGGAGCCCCAGGCAGAACTCTTTTCTTGGTTCTCGCTGGAAGGTTCAGAAAGCTCTTTCCTCTGCAGTGATCCTCCAGCATCCTCTGTTGGGAAAATTTATTTTGCAGTCTCTTTAAGGAGAAAGGTAGACAGCATTTGTGTTGCTTTTCATAGAGCATATACTGCGGGGTGCATGGGGTATCGAGAAGCAGCGCATTTATCACGATGCCATCCACCCCTTGGCACATTTAGCCAAACGTGCACCCTGCTACACACCTATGAAGTCTCCTGCAGCCACACAACAGCTCTGTCCCTCACAAGATGCAACCATCCTTCTTACAAATGAAGACTTCCTCACTTCAAGATGAGAAGCCGAGTAGGCACATTCCTTGAGGAGGGTAGTAACTGCTCTCCCAAGTCAGTCAAGGTTTCACTGAATATTCTGCCCTTTAAAGATTAACGTATAAAGTTAAGCTCCAACAAGTCCTGTGTAAATATAGGAAGCAGGAGAAAGAAGCAGAGACTAATTAGAATAGACAACAAAGCTGTCCATAACCATGCGGAGAGAACATGTAAAAACCACCTCGGGGCATCAGCCATTAGGTACTTGGTCATCAGGGTCTTGGTCATATCTGGGGCTTTCTTCTTTACCTGTGAGTCCAGATTTTCCTTTTCACAAGCGAAAATCCAGCTTCTCTGGCTTTCTCACCTTTCAGTGTAGGGAGCAACTTCTCGAAAAGCTTGCCTATGTTCTTTCCCCCCAAGTCAGTCGTTCCACAGGTCCCCTGAGGGAGACTTAGAGGGAGCTTTACCCTGTATCTTTGAGTTCAGGGCCCTCTTTCAGGGGGAACTGGGTTTCCCTGCACTCCGGGGGCTGTGTCTGCACCAGACCACATTCTGGAGACTGGACAGTTCGAGTTAACTTACTTCCTCCTGCATTTAGGCATAGACCAAATGATATATTAGTGGTGTAATACCTGTTTAATTCCTAGGGACACCGTGGTCCATCAGCTACCGCTAAAGACCTCCAGAAGCTAAAGAACATCCAGAATGTGCCTGGTGCCTTGTGTTTGACACGCCGCCTGTCTGACACTAAGTCCTGCCGCTTGGCTCCCAACTATTCTGGGGTCACGTCACCACTTTGAAATGACCCTCTCTGGATATTCATGTCCCTTAACGTCCTCCCAAGCCTGAGAAAAGAGCAACCACAGACTTTTTACTTGGGGAGGGGGTGCAGGTGATCCGCTGGACTCCTCAGGGCCCTGGTGAAGAGAGTGCTTCTGGGGGGCAGGAGTAGCTGGGGGTGAGTAGTGAAGGTCCCGGGTTCCCAGGATTCCTTCCTGTGTCATGTCAAGGGAGCCACAAGTGCTGTTCTTATTAAATGTGGGTCACCATTGTGTCCCGATTCCCATCAGCTAGCCTAGAAAGCTCCTAAAGTCAAACCTCAATGCAAAATAATAAGTTCAGCTGAGAGTCTGGGACAGGCACCTGAACCAGATGGTAACTGATTGTGTCACCTGGAAGAGGTGACACCCCCATAAATGTGACTGGCATAGCTCTGTGTGTGGAAAACCCATCCTAGGGCTGCGCGTCACATGAACTGTATAAAAGGGAGACTAAGAAGAAAGGCTCGTTTCTGCTTCTTCAGTGCAGTTCCGGTCTTCCCCTCCCCTTGGAGGTGTGGACTCTTCAGGCCTTTCAGACCTTCTGCCTCCTGCTGTGGGCCTGGGTGGGACGCTGCCATGAACTCCAGGCCTCTGGCTGGACCCTCGGGTCTCTAGTACGAAGATAGACCCCTGCACTCTTCCACAGCTGACTGTGGGCAGCCGCTGGAAGACGATCTTATAAATTCCTATAGATTTGTGTATCTTGCATTAAATCTGTTTTTCTAGTAAGCACTGATGGATACACCATGACTTTGGCCCAGTGAGCAGTGTTGTTTCCCGTCCTCCTTGGCAGGAACCCTAAGAATCTGCTGCTGCACATTGCCCGGTTCCTGCTGATGTGTGTCAGCAAAGGCCTCCAGCTCCTTGGTGTGTGAGCTGCTCCTTTTGGGTGCATTGAGTGCCTGCTGCCAGGTGGCTCTGAGACTGGACTCTACTTGTAAGGCTCCTGGAAGAGGGGGATGGTAGTAGTGTGTTCTGAGAAAGAACAGCATCTTTTTTTTTTAAGGATAGCTACCCTAGGAGGCATCATGGGGATTCCCAGGTGAGAAAGGCTACTCTTAGGACATTCTGTGGTGTCAGCTCTGTTGCTTTTGAAGGTGCTCAGGGCACCGCGGTGCCCCTTCTCTATGTACAATCAGATGTCTTTGTCCCAAGCTTCTGGATCCCATTCCTTCCTGATTAATGCCTTAATTCTCAGGGGAGAAACTTAGTAAGACTTGAATCTCACTGCCATTTTCCTTCAGCAACTTGCACCATTAAATTGCATGTTTGATTTTCAGCAATGCTAGCCCTGAAGCTATAAGGAATAAGAGATTTGTTCAAGGTTGTCATGGAAGCTGCCTGACTTTTCAGACCATGACTCGAGGTGGGAGTTAACGGACCTGAGCTTGTTATTTTCTCTCTGTAAGCACTCAAGGACACTCACGAAAATCCATTTCCCACCACCGTTCTTATAGTCATCATCGCTGCTGCTTGGAAGAGCAGGGCCACTCGAACTCTCAAGACATGCGCTCTAATTATCACTTTATCACAATCAATCCCAGGTGATGGCTTAATGAAATGTCACCCTGTGGCACAGCGTGGGTTGTAAGAGGCTCATTTCTCATTAGCAAGGAGCTCAGCATCACAATGAAGTCCAAGGACAGGACCAAGTTAATCCCAAATCCCGTGTTTGAGGGGCCAGAATGAAGGACAACATCCACAGTTGTCTGTAACCAATCAGGAGATAGAGACTGCAAGGGAAATGTCACATGAGAATGATCAGGCACCTGTCAGGAGATTCCAAGTCGTTGTTCGGGATCAAGGGAGAGTGGTCCAGGAGAGACAAAGTGGAAAGGGATGCAGAGCTCACTGAAGAAGCCGGGCTCTTACCCCAGACGGGAAGATCAGCTGCTTTAGCCAGGTGCAAGGTGGTGTGGAGGACCTGGGCAAACGGCTGCTGCCTCCAGGGTCCAGTGGAAAGCAGACAGTCAGCAAGTGGTGGTGTGTGGGTGCGTTTGCCAAGTCTGGGCTCTGGTGAAGGCTCAGAGCTTGTGGGCCACAGGCTCCTCTGCATGGGATTCTGGCTTCAGGCAGTCAGGGTGTTGGCTGCAGACACATTATCACCACTCCATTCTTTTTTCTTTTTAATTTGAATCTTTATAGGTACATTATATATACACATCATGGTCACACACAGTATTGAGAATTTGTACCATTATATGACACAATTTTATAGTCATGTTTTCCCATTCCCCCCACCCTACAACCCGCAGGCCCCTATATACATAAGCTTTGTTTCCCTTTTTTAAATTACCATCATATTTTTCTCCCCCTTGTTACTTACCCCTAAACCCCATTTCCCTTTGAATATTTTCTATTTCACAATATCTACCATATATTCCAGAGCTCATTTATATCTTCACTTTCTCATACCAGAGAAAAGATGATATTTACAGATCTGTGACCTATTTATTTAACTTATGAGTATGTCCTGAAGGTACATTTGAGTATAAATGTCTCAAAGTTATCATTCTTTATGGTAGAGTAATACTCCACTTTATAAAAGAACCACATCTTCTTTATCCAGTCCTCAGTTGATGGGCATTTGGGTTGTTTCCAAGATCTAGGTATCACAAATTGAGCTGCTATGAACATGGGTACACATACGTCACTGTGATATGAACCTTTTAATTCTTTCTTATACATAACTAGCAGGAGAATAGCAGGTCAAATGGAATCTCTAATCTAAGTTTTTTTCCACACTGATCTCCATAGTGGTTGTACCAGTCTACATTCCCACCAACAGTGGAAATGGACTCCTTTCTCCCTACAGCTTCACCAGCATTTGCTGTTGGTTAATTTTGAGATAGCAGCCATTCTTTGTGGAATGAGATGGAATGAATCTCAGTATTGTTTTCATCTGCATCTCTCGAATGACTAGTGATGTTGAACATTTCTTCTTAGCTGCTTTTACTTCTTCCTCTGAAAAGTGTCCATTTCAGATGCCCATTTTTGAATTGAATCTTAAAATTGGGGGGGGGTGAATTTTAAAAGTTCTTTGTATATTCTAGATAGCAGCCTTTTGTCTGAGAAACTGGTGGTAAAAATTTTTTCCCCATTTGTTGGTTGTCTTTTCGCTCTGCCTGTGGTTCCTTTTGCTGTGCAGAAGCTTTTTAATAAAATGAGATCCCATTTGTTGATTTCTTCTGCTAGTTCTCGTGCTACAGAGGTTTTGTTCCTAAAGTCCCTAATCCAATGTCTCCAAGAGTTCTACCTAACCTAACCCAGTGTTTCCTAAGAGTTTTGCAGGTTTAGTGTTTCTGTTTTAATATTTAGGTCTCTAATCCACTTTGATTTTAATTTAGTACATGGTAAAAGAGATAGATCTAGCTTTAGTCTTTCGCAAGTTAAAGCCCAGTTTTTCCAGCACCATTTATTAAAGAGGCTATCTTTCCTCCATTGAGGCTATTTGGCTTCTCTGTCAAAGATGAGGTGACTTAGTGTATATGCAGTTGATTCTGGATCTTCTAATCTATTCTATTGGTCCTTGGGTCTGTTACTTTCTGTTTTTATGACAGTGGCTTTGTAGTATAGTTTCAAGTTGGGGATTGTGATAACCCCAACCATATCCTTGTTGCCATTCTAGGTCTCTTGTGATTCCAGATGAATTTTTGGATTATTTTCTCTAGATCTGTAAAATATACTGTTGGGATTTCAATTGGTATTGCTGTGAATCTATACAGTACTTGTGGGAGTATAGCCATTTTGATAATATTAGTTCTTCCTATCCAGAAACAAGAGATGTCTTTCCATTTTCTGCTATCCTTTTCCATCTCCTTTTTCAGAGTGTTGTAGTTTTTCAGAGTAGAGGTCTTTCACCTCTTTCATTAGATTGATTCCTAGATGTTTCATTTTTTTGGATGCTATTGTGCAAAGGAGTGATTCTCCAACTTCTCTCTCAGTGAGTCTGTTGTTTGTGTATAAAAAGGCTCTTGACTTTTTTTTTTTTTTTTTGAGACAGGGTCTCGCTTTGTAGTTCAGGCTGGCTCTGAGCTCACTGTGTAGCCCAGGCAAGCCTTGAACTCAGCAATCCTCCTGTCTCTGCCTCCCGAGTGCTGGGTTGACAGGCGTGAGCCACCACTCCCGGCACTGTGGTATGCAGTATTGATTGTTGGTGGGTGTGAGTCTCCACACCCAGCATTGTATGTGGTTACCAGGGATTGAACTCAGGACCTTGCGTTTGCAAGGCAGGTGCCGGAACCACTGAGCTAACCCTCCGGCCCAAAAGGCTCTTGACTTTTGAACATTGACTTTCTGTCTGGCTACATTGCTAAATTTGCCGATTAAATCTAACAGTCTTTTGGTTGAGTTTTTAGGATTTTCTATATAGAGTATCATGTCATTAGCAAACAATGACAGTTTAATTTCCTCCTTTCCTTTCTTTATTCCTTTTATTTCTTTCTCTTGTCTAATTGCTGGGGTTAATGTTTCCAGCCCTATATTGAATAGGAGTGTTGATAGTGGACATCCTTGTATTGTTCCTCATCTTAGTGTGAAAGGTCTCAGTTTTTGAACATTTAGAATAATACTGGTTGTTGGTTTCTCATAATTTACTTTTATTAGGTTTAGATAAAGTTCATCCACTCCAAATTTCTGTAGAGTTTTGATCATATATGGGTGTTGGATTTTGTTGAATGCCTTTTCTGCATCTATTGAGATGACCGTAGGGTTTGTGTCCTTGAGTCTGTTAATATAGTGTATTACATTTATTGATTTATATATGTTGAACTATCCTTGCATCCCTGGGATAAACCCAACTTGGTAGGGGTGTATGATCTTCTTGATGACTCTCTGGATTCTGTTTGCCAGTATCTTATTGAGGAGTTTTGCATCAGTGTTCATTAGGAAAACTGGTCTATGTTTCTCTTTTTTGGTTGGGTCTTTTTCTCCTTTTGGACTCAATGTAATGTTTGCTTCCAGGAATGAATTTGGGAGTTTTGCTTCCCTTTCAATTTCATTAAAGAATTTGAGAAGTAATGGTGCTAACTCTTCTTTAAAAGTTTTGTAGAATTCTGCCGGGCATGGTGGCTCACGCCTGTAATCCCAGCACTTGGGAGGCAGAGACAAGGAGGATTGCTGAGTTTGAGGCTTGCCTGGGCTACATAGTGAGCTCAGAGCCAGCCTGAACTACAAAGCGAGACCCTGTCTCAAAAAAAAAAAAGTTTCGTAGAATTCAGCAGTAAAGCCCTTAGGACCAGGGCTTTTCTTTGTCTGTAGGCTTCTCATTACATTTTCAATTTTGCAGATATATATTGGGATGTTTAACATTTTTGTATCTTCTTCATTCAACTTTGGAAGTTCATATGTATCTAGAAATCTATCCATTTCTTCTACATTTTCCATCTTATTGGAATACAAATTTTCAAAGTAGGTGTTTATTATCCTCTGGACTTCTGATGGATCTGTCACCACTCCATTCTTGTGGGTTGCAGAGAGAAAAGTTTTGCCACCCATGGCAGATATCTTTACACCAATTTTGTGTTTGCTGTAAGCATTCCATTATATACAGTCAGCCCTCTGTATCTGTCAGTTCTGCACCTGTGGATTTAATCAACCATGGATGGGGACGATATGAAAAAGTCTTGCATCTATATTGAATACGAACACTTTTTTCTTAACATTTCCTGAACAACACAGTATCAGAGCTATTTACATACATTGTATTAGGTACACTAAGTCACCTGGAGCTGATTACATCTATGAGAAGATTGTGCAGGACCTATGAAAATCCAATGCCTTCTTGTACGAGGGATTTGAGCACCGTTAGAATTTGGTGCCTTTGGCGAGGTTGGCACAGTCCTGGAACAATTCTCTGCAGACTAAGGGACAACCTGGTACAGGCACCTGTAACTTATCACCGTCATTATTTATAGTTAAAGTGAGGTATAAAAGCCTAGTCCCTCTTTGTGCTAACACTTAAATAGTCTTAAATATTTCTTCTTCTTACATTTAGAACCACATCAAGTGGAATTATAATTTTTGTTTTGACCATGAACCATAATTTAGAAACTCAAGGAACATTATTTTGACCCATTATTTTAACTTTTCTAACATTGTTTTCCTTTCCCAGGGCTCCCAGCTCCAACTTCCACTCTTCCCTATGTAGACACCTTCCTCTAGCCGTTTCTCATGGGTGGATCAGCTGGTGACAAACGCTCTGGCTTTCCTTAGCGGGAAGGTCTTGATTTCCACTTCACTGTAGAAAGATGCTGAAATTTGGGGCTGACATTTCTTTACTGATAGCCCTTGGGAAATATCATGCCCTTCCTTCTGGCCTCAGCTTTGTGTCAGGAAACCTGCTGTGGTGAGAGCACCCTCCAGCGCCAGTGAGAGGCTGCTTCTCCATCGCTGCTTTCAGGATTTCAGGTTTTAAGTTCGGAAGTTAAACCCTGCTGTATTTTGGTGTCATTTCTTTGGGTTAATCCTGGCTAGGGTTCTTGCGGTTTCCTCAAAGTCTAGATATCTACTTTTGCCAAACTGAAGCTTTCAGCCGTTGTTTCTTTGCATACTTCCTAAGTCCCACCCCTCTTACCCTCGTGTTGCTGGGACTCGTTGGCAGGAATGGTAGATTCCTGCTTTAGAGGTGCCTGAGGCCCTGTGCACTTGTTCTCTCTGTTGTTCAGAGGCAGTCGTTTCTACTGCTCCGTCTTCAGTTTCTCGAGCTCTTCTTTTTGGTCCTGTGTGCTTAGATGGCGAGCTCATCACCCGAGTTTTTAAAGTTTTGTTGTTATGGTTTATATCTGGATGTCCTCCGTGAGCCTCATGGGCCCAGAGGGGCCGACTCTGGAAGATGTGTGGACTGCGGGGACTTGTAGCTGACTTCCTGCTAGCAGGCGGAGTCTGGTCTGAGGAGAGGTGTTGCTGGGGGCGAGCCCTGGAAGCTCCTCCCTTGATTCTGTTTCCTGTCTGCCATGCTGTTCCGCCTCGGAGCCCGCTGACTGCGAGCCAAGAGCCTCCTATAAGTTGTGATATCAGTTATTCTGACCCAGTGATGAGAAAAGTAACTAAGACAATGATAGCCTTTGCATTCTAAAATTTCCACTGAGTTATTTTATCCCTTATTTCTTTGTTGGACTATCTATTCTTTCTTTGTTTTGAGCGTATTTCAACATGTCCATCACAATATGTTTGTGATGGCATCTTTAAATTTCTCAGACAATTCAGACACATCTTACATTGTGGTGCTGGCATCTTTGGGCCACCGTTCTCATTCAGTTTGAAGTTGTCGTGGTTGTTACCTAACATGACCCCCCCCACCCAGAGCTCACTGTGATGAAGGCTCAGTTGCTGGCTCATGGGCTTTTGAAGTTATTGCACTATCAGGCTCTAACTGCTTCAGTGGATTTACCCATTGATGAGACCATGATTTGATCAGAGTACCAGGAGATGAAGACATAGGAAGTGAAACTCATTAGA
>PVIC010029243.1:0-22678 GCA_004025085.1 Thryonomys swinderianus
TTTTTTTTTTTTGAGACCATCTCGCTTTGTAGTTCACGCTGGCCCTGATCTCACTGTGTATAGCTCAGGCAAGCCTCGAACTCAGCAATCCTCCTGTCTCTGCCTCCCGAGTGCTGGGATTACAGACTTGAGCCACCAAGCCTGGCCATGATTGATTTTTTTTTAAAGTGGAGTGATGGTATATGCCCATAATTGTCAGCACTCTGGGAAGCTGAGACAGGAGGATCAGCCTGGGCAACTTAGTGATTTTACAAGACCCTGACTCAAGAATTTTAAAAAGGGCTAGAGATGTGCTCCATGGGAAGTCCTGATTCAGTCCCTAGTATTAAACTTATTATCCTGGGATTCTTACAAAGGATTTTGTTTCAACTCTGTCAGACAAGGATAAAATCATGAAAAGAGGATGGTGCCAAGCCAAGCTCCCCTCCTGTACTAACACTGTCTGCAGAAACCCAAGTATGACAGCAGGGGGCCTCTTGCTAATACAGCCGAGCCTAAAATCCTGTGTCATTAATGTGCTAAAAAAAACACAGGGTTCAGTTTATTATTCATCTTTTCAAAACTGGTTAAACATGCCTGACTGTACTTGAAATGTGGGTTTCTGCTTTGCTTTAAAGATCGCTTTTTCTTCATAATGTATCTTTCAGACAATTGGTGCAACTTTTGCTGCCATGCTGGGAGCTGGAGTGTTGGTACGATCCATACCATACGAACGGCGTCCAGGTGTAAAGCATCTTGCCTGGCTGCTCCATTCTGGTACGTTCTGCATTGTGAGCTAGCCTCAGTAACTGCCTATTTTAAGTGACTCGTGACAAGTGTAAATTAACTTCCTACAGTAGTTACTGGTCACTTTTTTGTCAGACCTTTACTTTGAAAGATTGATTCTAAGACCATAGACATCCTGAAAATAGAGCTTTGATTCCTTGTCATGATGTCAGGTGAGTAGAGATTGACTTGAATGTCCTTTGTCATTTCCAGGATTTCAGATCTGATATGTCACTTAAGAAAGTTGCTTTTATCTCGTGTTTTCAGAAAAGAAACTAGAGAAAGTTGTAAAAAAACTTTCTGCCAGTTGTAGAACTGATGGGGATCCTAATAGCAATGTCATGTAGAATTGCTTTTTCCCATATCTTCCGTAATGTATATTTTTAAGTTGGTCATCCTCATGGAACTTAATACTTAATCTAGAAATGTCAGTCTTGCCTAAAAATGCACTCATACTGAAGATCCAAGATAGTTAGCTCTCTGCCTATTACGTGAGGTTAAGAAAAGCTAATTTGTCCTGTTTCCCACTGAAATAGTGCCTTCTCCAAGATTATTTTCCTTTTAAAGAGCTCATTGGCTTTTGCTAAGTAGTGTTTATATTTCTTGTTGCACAGAGTAACCAGCGTGTGCCAGGAACCCCCTGTATTTCGAGGTTACCATCATTTGTTCTTCCTCATATTACTTCATTCCCTATTGGCAGCAGTAGGTTTAACTTAAAGGGTTTTTTAGTGTTTTCATAAGCCTTTTTATATGCATTCTTATCTGTTGTAAAAACATTGAATTTTACAGTTACTGAAGATGTAAAGAAGTATATGACTAGGAATATATTAATATACCCATTCAAAATGTGGATAGCAGTTTTGGTTTTGAAATCTACTATGTGGTATTACCCGAAGGGAAAACTGTTTATAATCATACTGCACAATAGTGCAGAAATGCAAATTAAGGCCGCACATCGGAAGCTGCGTTTTCCCTTTGTTTGTTACTTTTAAGTGCTTGCCAACCATGTGCCCTTTCTCCAGGGGTGATGGGTGCTGTGGTGGCACCTCTGACGATACTGGGCGGCCCTCTCCTCATCAGAGCCGCATGGTACACAGCTGGCATCGTGGGTGGCCTGTCCGCTGTGGCCATGTGTGCACCCAGTGAGAAGTTTCTGAACATGGGAGCGCCCCTGGGCGTGGGCCTGGGTCTCGTCTTCGTGTCCTCGCTGGGTAAGCTGCTGTGCCTTTGACACTTAGTCCTCAATTTTGTGTGTTCTAAGTTGTGAAATAGATATCTTAATTCATTAAGAGTCATGTTTAAGGTTACCTAAAAGATACAGACTAAAGCACTTGACTCTTGTTACCTGAGCTCTTAGAGATCCTGGCACCAGGCCAGCTGTCATCATTGGTCTGGCCAGATAACATCTGAAGTGGTCTGGAGAAGGCAGGGATTGCTGTGGTGCAAGAACCCTCTGTAGAATAGGCAGGCAACCCCTGGGAATGCATGCCTCAGGCTCTGAACTGCTATCAGCCAGACTGCAGTCCATAGTCTTTCTTGTCTTATTACCTGCACTGTGCTCCAAAGAGATTTTAAGTTGTGTCAATTAGCAATCTGGTTATAGGAAATTCTCCTTTTTAAAAAAGGGACAGATACTCATTTCTCTCCTCATTTTGATTTCAGGGTCGATGTTTCTTCCACCTACCACTGTGGCTGGTGCCACACTCTACTCGGTAGCAGTGTATGGTGGGTTAGTTCTTTTCAGCATGTTCCTGCTACACGATACTCAGAAAGTAATCAAACGTGCAGAAATAACCCCAATGTATGGACTCCAGAAGTATGATCCTATCAATTCGTAAGTAGTTGTCATCGCTTTGACCTTTTTCTTGTCTCTTGGTTTCCCATGGTGCTGTCGTAACAAAGTACCACAAGCTGGGCAGCTCCGGGCAATAGGAATTTCTGGAGGCCGGCAGTCTGACCTCGGGGTCATCGGAGTTGGCGCCTTCCCAGGGAGCTAGCTGTGTGCTGTCTTCACTCCTGCTACCTTGGGCAATCTGGGGTTGTATTGCTCTGGTCTCTGCTTCCAGCTTCACCTGTTGTTCTCCTTAGGCATGTCCATGTCTCCTTTTTACAAAGTCACCAGTAATCCTGGGGTAGAGGCCCCCTGTGCTCTGCTCTAACCTCAGTCTAACCTGTGTTTCAGTCACCTCACCAAAGAATCTCTGAAGCAGGTCGTATTTATAGGCACCAGGGTTCAGACTGCACATGTATTTGTGGGGCACAAGTTAACCCCAACAGTGGGTTTGTCATATTGGACTATTTTGTTCCTGTTGCAGTTTGATCTCTGGCTTTATTAAATGATATACTTATATATCCAGAAAACCTCTAATTATAGTTAAATGGAAAATTTAGGTATTGATTCATGTAAAGTACTATACTTTTTATTGGAAAATGTGTGTAGTTGGCCAAATTTTTAAGAGAAAAGAAAAAGTCTAAAAATTAGAACTTCAGTTTCCATTTTAAAGATGCTCAACATTAGTTGGCATTCAGTTTTACAATGTTTTTTCTCCTCTAGAATTCTACCAAAACTGGGTTTCTCTGTTTTTATTTTTAGTTTTTTTGATACTAGAGATCAAACTCAGGACCTTGCGCTTGTGAGGCAGGCATTGAAACCACTGAGCTAAGTCCTTGGCCCTTGTTTTTTTTTTTTGTTTTTGTGGTACCGTGGATCAAACTCATGATCTTGCACTTGTAGGGCAGGGGCATCACTGAGCTACCTCCCCAGCCCTCTATCAAAATTGTTCTACTTAAGCAGTTTTTTAGCATTTCATGACTTTTTTTTTTTTTTTTTAGTTTTTTCTTTTTTGAGACAGGGTCTCGCTTTGTGGTTCAGGCTGGCCCTGAACTCACTATGTAGCCCAGCTGAGCCTCAAACTCACAGCCGTCCTCCTGCCTCTGCCTTCTGAGTGCTGGGATTGCAGATGTGAATCACCACGTGCAGTTTACGCCCTTTTTTGGGACCAGGGATTGAACTCAAGACCTTGCATTTGCCAGACAGGCATTGTGCTGCTGAGCCAAATTCCTAGCCCATATTTTTAAATAACTTTTTTTCTTTATCTAAAAATAAAATCTAGTGTTATGATTTTGAAAACATTACTGTAAAGATTAGATTTGTAGCACTTTCCTTCAGCAAACTGGGTGTGTTTCAAATGCCAGACTGTCTAACACGTTTTTGTAAAGGTGTCTGTTTGATTATATTGCCTCACCCAGGAGTTATTTTTTTTTGTTTTTTGCAAGATACCATACTTAGAATGTCAGAAAACAAAATAATGCTTTTAAAAACTGCTCTTGGAATTCGAATGTCAGAAAACAAAATAATGCTTTTAAAAACTGCTCTTGGAATTCAAAGATTAGTGTACGGAAAGGAAAAACTTGACTCTTCTAGGTAGTATTTCCTTCGTTGGCAGGTGAACATTTGTTTTAATTTCCATTTCACACAGCAGGACAAGTAATTACCCTGAACTAGCTGGTCATCCTTTCTGGGGTTGCATCAGACATGACAAGCATCACTTTGTTTTCTAGGATGTTGGCAATCTACATGGACACATTAAATATATTTATAAGAGTCGCAACTATGCTAGCAATTGGAAACAACAGGAAGAAATGAAGTGCCAGTGCCTGATTTCTGCGTGTTGGATGTTTCTTGCTTAGTGAGGAGATGCTCATCACACCCTTTGTACAAGCCACTCTTGCTGGGCTTAGAGGATAAGAACATGTCTACACATTTTAAATATTCCAGTAATGTGACCATCTTGTCAGCTTTTTCTTTAGAGAATAAATTCAATAATTCTCTTCCCAAGTATCACATAAATACCTCCAGCTCTCATGTTTGAGTAATTTTAAGACACCTTATTTAATGAATGTGAAAACTAAGATTTGTGTTGGCATATTTTCAAGTGTCTCCTATTTTTGAGTTCGTTAGCGTAAGTGAAAATAAGCAAGTTTGTTTATTTTTTGGAACACAGATATCAAAGTAATGTTAAGTGACCGTGGAGGCTGGTGTAGAGGCCAGAGAGAAATGGCAGGTTACCCATGCTATTTTTTGATTGTGATGAGTTGGTGATAGACTCTGAACATTTAGAACAAGCGATCACTGTTTTTACATTTGCCTTTGAAAGAGAGACATAGGGCATCCGCTGTCCTCTGCTTATCACTGCTGTCACACTGGTGAGAACTCACTGGGACAGTCCAGTGCAATTAGTACATGTGAGTTCTCCACATTTTGAGTCTTCTAAAGCAACATACCCTTAAAACATCTCTAGATAAGAATGTTCAAAGCATGAACTGTGTTGCTTTTTCAAATATACAAACATGGCCAGTGCTGAGGTTTTGTTAAGTGTTGATATCAGGTGAATATATGCTTGCTTTCTCACCTCTTTGGGTTTTGACATGAGAAAACTGTGTCGCCGTGTGCACTGGAGATTTTTATGAAAACAGTTTTCTCCTAACACTTGATTTCCTGCATTCCCTCTCAGATCAAGCTCTGCAAAGCTAGCTGTCTGCGTGAAAAACACAAATCAGAAACGCGGTTTGCATTGCTGTGTCAGTTTCTTCAGCAGATTGTCTCTCTGTCCTGCATAGACTGTTGTTTAGCTTTCTTGTGACATTTGTAAGTTTTTTGCTACAGAACTGAAAGATTTTAGTGATGGGAAGGTCTAATTTCTGAAATGATTGCTATTTTGATAAATATTTATTGCAGTAAGCTTGAAATAACTTTTAACCATCTCAGAGTACATAGAATGCTTATATATGAAACAATAAAGCTTCATCAGGCCAGATGGTGATGGTGTCCTTTTTTCAGCTGAAATTAATTCACACCATTTGAAGAGGGATTTCTTGAAAAAGACTGCCTCTGTTTAAGTCTCAGCTCTTGACTCTTCTGTTTATTTATGTGACACTGGACAATTTTTTTTAACCTCTCCATGCCCATTTTCCCACCTGTTAAATGAAGATACTAACAAAACCTGCCTCAGGATTAAGGTGAAATGTGCAGATGCCTAGTAACTGTCATTGCTTCTCATGTTGGTTTGGTATTTTTTTTCCCTTAAATTTTAATTTTAAATTAAAAATAAAAATGCAGGGCCAGAGATTTAGCTCAGTGGTTCCTCCACCTGCCTAGCAAGCATATGATTCCTGGTTTGATCCTGGTAACCACATACAATGATATGATCTTGGGCATGGTGACTCACTCCCACCAGCCATCAGTAAATGTTGGACTTGGTGGCCTGTGCCTGTAATCCCAACACTCGGGAGCCAGAGGCAGGAGGATTGCTGAGTTTAAGACTTGCTTGGGCTACATAGTGAGCTCAGGGCCAGCCTGATAGTTCACAATGGCCCTGAACTCTGGCCTTGAACTCACAGTGATCCTCCTGCCTCTGCCTCCCAAGTGCTGGGAAGACAGGTGAGCACCACCACCCCTGGCAGTATTTGGGGGTTTTTTTTATTTTTTTGGGTTTTTTTGAGACAGGGTCTCGCTTTGTAGTTCAGGCTGGCCCTGAGCTCACTATGTAGCCCAGGCAAGCCTCGAACTCAGCAATCCTCCTGTCTCTGCCTCCCGAGTGCTGGGATTACAGGCGTGAGCCACCAGGCCCGGCACTGTGGTATGTGGTATTGATTGCTGGCGGGCCTGCGTCTCCACGCCCAGCATTGTATGTGGTTTCCTTGGATCGAACTCAGGACCTTGCGCTTGCGAGGCAGGTGCCAGAACCACTGAGCTAACCCTCCGGCCCCCTGGCAGTTTATTTTTAAATTGAATGACAGTACAGTACTTTATTATAGTACCTTTTTCTCATTTGACTCAGAAAATAGAGACTATAAAATACTAAGGTGACCCACATGAAATATAATTAGTAATTCTGAATTGACATTGTTCATACCACAGTGTTTTTCTGTTTTCATTCTCACATCCTTCACAGGGAGGAGTGAAGAGCCACCAATAGGCTTTAGGCAGCACAGAAAGAAAAACATGTCTATTTTACATTTTCTTTCGTGCCATCTGCAGTGTTACAGGGCAACTTGAGATAATGTGGTTTTTGAAAACATTCACACAAAGGCACTTGTGCGCACAGCAGGCTCTGCCAGGCGAATGTCTTTGGAGTGAGTGCCACTGAAATGGCTGCAGACCTGATGGCCCGATGCCTCGGAGGGGATCTTCCCGTCCAAGTATAAAGCTGCATGTTGGTGGCCTCAGGAAGGTTCACAGGGGACATCACATTGGAAGCTGAGAGCGTGTTCCTGGTTTGACCTGCTCATAGAGCCAGAAGTGTAAATTGGTTCAGGCTGTGTGGTGCTCCATGAGGGAATTAATGGAAACCGCCTAGAGAACAGCCCCAGCGCCTGGGAATAGGCCATGACCCGGAGGGACAGAGAAGGCAGCTGGCCCAGTGGTGCTAGAGGCAGAAGCCCGACTCGGTGGGGAGTTTCGCACCCTGGCAGCACCATCCGTCTTCACGTGAGTCAGCTCTTCCAGGACTGGGGTACGAGTTAGGCACTCTGAGGCAACAGACGGAGTGGGCGACAGCTGCCACCCCCAGTGACTCAGTGCGCTCACAGAAAGTACAGTGCCTCGCGAGTAATTGCCGAAGGGACAAGTGTCTACACACCCAGGAAGGAAGGGTGGTGTTTGGCAGGGGAAGGTCTGGGCCGGACCGCACAGGCACCATCTCTGGAGTGTTCTGACCTGCTCTGTAGACAGCTCACCTCCACCTGCCAACTCCCCGTTCTGTGTGGCATGAACAGTCCAGGATGCCACCGGGGTGTCTGACACACAGTGTGGGCAATCACTTTCTTCAAGTAGAATAGTGACCAAGGAGAAATGGGGTTTTCAACTGAAAATCCTGAATGGCGGGAAACTGGCATCTGGTAAGAAAATGGGGAGTTGAGCTCTTTGGTACAGGACACAGCTGCCCATAGCTTTTACAAAAAGGAAGGAAAATACACATGGAGAGAAAGTCAGTCACTGAAACGCGTTGAGGGTGTTTTGCAGTTCTGGGAACTGGCAGGCAGACCAGGCGTGCAGAATGGCTTCCTTCCTGTGGCACTGGACACAAACTTCCGGGCCGGAGCCCGCCACCTCTTGCTGAGTCAAACTTGACCCCAGGACCAGGGACGCGTGCACACCGCTTGCCCTGATGTTGCTGGGTGTTGGGCCGAGGGTAAGAGAAGTGAGGTACCATCTGGGGAGCCTGCTGCCATTTCAAGGGCACATCACACATTCCTAGGGTCTGTCCAGGCCCGAGTGCTGGCAAAGGCGGAAACCTTGGCACACCTGCTCCTCCTCACTGCACCCCTGCTGCATCTCTTGCAGTTGCTGTACCCTCTGTGACTTCAGCACACAAGCCCACATTTGGAAGTGGTATAAGTTACTTATACCTTAATTTTGGTCCATGCTCGTTTTCTTTCCTTGTGATTGTGGTAAGACTAGTTCCCAGTGGGGCTGGGCATTTAGCTCAGTAGTTCTGGTGTCTGTCTCACAAGCACAAGGTCCACAGTTTGATATCCCGTACCACATACCATGGTGCCAGGTGTGGTGACTCACACCCACCAGCAATCAGTACCACACACCACAATACCAGGGGTGGTGGCTCACGCCTATAATCCCAGCACTTGGGAGGCAGAGGCAGGATTGCCATGAGTTTGAGGCCTGGCCTACAAGGTGAGACCCTGTCTCAAGAAAAAAAAAAAAAAAAAAAGACCAGTTCCCAGTGAAGAAACATCAGTTACCTGAAGTCAGAGGTTTTTGGAGACAGGTTTCCCCTGAGAAAGGATCCAGCAAGTCCTCTTCTGGTCATGTGTCCTAGGTCCTAGCATCTGAAATCTACGCTTGGGTATGAGGTGGGATCGAAATGTTTACATCAAATTATTACAGTAAAAGACGCATTGCCAGGAACTGCTTTCAGGGTGATAGCCCTCCCTTTGAACATACTTATTCCACCTTCGATATTTTTTTCAAACAGTTCTGGTGTTTTCATTTGTTTTTTGCTTGTTTGTTTGAGACAGGGTTTAATAGTTCAGACTGGGGCTGGAGATTTAGCTTAGTGGTTCTGGTGCCTGCCTCGCACACACAAGGTCCTGAGTTCGATCCCGGTAACCACATACAATGCTGGGCGTGGTGACTCATGCCCACCAGCAATCAATGCCACATACCACAGGGCTGGGCGTGGTGGCTCACACCTGTAATCCCAGCATTTGGGAGGCAGAGACAGGAGGATTGCTGAGTTCAAGGTTTGCCTGAGCTACGTAGTGAGCTCCGGGCCAGCCTGAACTACAAAAGCAAGACCCTGTCTCAAAAAAATAGTTCAGACTGGCCCTGAACTCACTATGTAGCCTAGGCAAACATGGAATTCAGCAATCCTCTTGCCTCTGCCTCCAAGTGCTGGGATTATAGGCGTGAGTCACCACACCACACTGTGGTACCTGGTACTGGGATCAACTCAGGACCTTAGGCTTGCAAGGCAGATGCTGGAACCACTGAGCTAAATCCCCAGCCCTGAAGCAGTTCTGAAGTCTTTCTTGAATGTCTCCACCAAGTCCTGTCAAAATTGCAGTGAAGGCTGCTGCTGCTCGCCATCCAGCCCACAGACAGGCTCCCCACAGCATTGTGTTGTGTGTCTACCCACCTGCCTTGGGCACGGCTCCGTGTAACTGGCTCTTCCACAAAGTCAAAATGACCAGGAACAATCAACATTTTAAATCCACGCGGGGTGTGGAGGCAGCCAAGATACCACAATGAACGTCATGAGGGCAGCTGGAGAGCTGCTTCGGACAGCGGGGAGTGCACTGGGGCGAGGGACGCGGAGGGCCGTGTTCTGAGGCGGGGTCCGTGACTGTGTGTCATGTCAACATGGATCAGCCTCGAAGACGGTGTCAACTGAGCTGCGCAGAAGACTGGAGTCGGTTTCTGTGGAATCTACAATAACTGAACTCTGAGAAGCAGGAAAAATAAATGACAGTTATCAGACAGGGAGCAGGAGGTTACAGTTAGGAGGCAAAAAGGAGGTGATGGGTGTTAATTAGTTCAGTCACCTCACACTGCATTCATAATATAACACACTGTGTTACCCCAGTTACATATGTTAATTTGTCATACAATCGCCTCCGTTAGAAGGTGCTGAGAGAATTCTTCAGGATCAGGAAATGAAGCCAAGGGCCACTGGGTTGCCTTAGCCACCTTTCATCGCTGGGACATCACACCGGACTCCCATGATGGAGGGAGGTTTCAGTGAGCGGTTGGCTGGTAGAGGAAAGACACTCGACTCACGGCAGTGAGGAAGGGCGCAGGAGGAGGGCCAGGGACCCACCTCACTCAGTCAGGACCCAGGGCACCCGCTAGGAACTCGGGGCACCAGTGAGCCTCAACACGCTATGGCTGGGGGCTGGGGGGGCCACTTTGGATCCCAGTTGCAACACACATGGATCAAAACTACCCAGAAATTTAAAAAGCAAAGTCTTGGAATACTGCTGACTTTTGGATGGGCATTAGGTGTCATTTCACTGGGGCTGGGGATTGGGCTCGGTGGCAGTGTACCTGGGTGGTAAGCCCAATGTTCTGAGTTTGATCTCCGGTAGCACAAATTAAAAAATAGAGACAGACAGACAGACAGATAGATAGATGATAGATAGATAGATGATAGATAGATAGATAGATAGATAGATAGATAGATAGATAGATAGATAGATAGATAATTTCACTAAAATCTCAAGGTTAGGATGCCTGCTAAACTGAACATGCAGAAATGTAACAATGACTATAATAATCGTACAGTAAGTTCTGGGGGTGACAAAATAGAAAATCTATGTGTTCCACTTCCAAAAGACCAACCACATATAAAGAAAATTCTTTATAGCACAACAGTTCAGCTATGACATCATCACGAGCTAAAAATATGGCAGAGCTCGGGTCTAGACACTGAGTTTTCAGTAAGTGCTGGGCAGGCAGAGAGGCAAAGATCTGTAAGGCGCCCTGAGAAAACCACTGAGGGAATGAAGGGGATAGAGACTGAGGGGCCCGGACAGGAAGGCCAGCGCTGAGGAGCCGCCCGGCGGGTCTCACCAGGGCTCCAGCACCGGGCAGGTGGCACAGCCTCCTCCCCGTGGCGATGGTAACCTCCGGCACCTTCCCGGCGGGACTTCCAGGCAGCAGGCGGCTGTCACGTGGAAGCAGGGTAGTCCCACAGCCAGGAATGTGCGAGCACACCAACCCGGGGAGCGGGGCGGGGTGGACTACGGTGCGGAAATCACAGCACCAGTGAAAGCGAGGGGTCAGCGAGGGTGGCAGAGGAGGGGACCGACCCTACTTGTGGCCTGGATCCGAGCAGACAAGACCGCATGTGCAGGGCTCACAAGAAAGTTCGGATGAGCTGCGCAGAGTATGCGCTGGGGCGGGGGGGTGTTCTTCTCAGGAGCCCTCACAGCGCTGGAGACCCGGCCTGACCGAGAAACCCCCTTTGTGCAAAATGTAGACAACCTTTGCCTTCGCTGAAGGAGAATCTCAGCGCCAGCCTCCCTGAGGTAGTCCAGGGCCAAACGGAGGTTGGCACCTGGCATTGGCGCACCCTCCGTTATGAGCTGCTCTGCAATTTACCAAGCAAATAAAGGAGGGAGAGCCGCCTGGATCAGTCCTGGGGCCTATAAAACGCTGGTGGAAGAGGGCAGCGGGAACACAGATGGCACCACCAGCGCGGGGTCACTGCGGGCAGCTTCCTCGCTGCTCTTAGAAACGCCAGCTTTGGCTGGAATCAGTTTTCATCTTTGTGAAATTGCCCGGGTGTGTCTCTGGATACTTTGTGCCCCCCCCCCACACACACACACACCCGCTTAAGAAATCTGCCAGAGGGCTGGAGATTTAGCTCAGTGGTTCCTGCGCCTGCCTCGCAAGCACAAGGTCCTGAGTTCGATCCCGGTAAACCACATACAATGCTGGGCGTGGTGGCTCACGCCTGTAATCCCAGCACTCGGGAGGCAGAGGCAGGAGGATTGCTGAGTTCGAGGCTTGCCTGGGCACCATAGTGAGCTCAGGCCCAGCCTGAACTACAAAGCGAGACCCTGTCTCAAAAAAAAAAAAAGAAAGAAAGAAATCTGCCAGAAAAGTTCTCAAAACTTGATTTCTTTAAATGATTTCTTTGGAAATCATTGAAACACAGTAGTCTGATGTTTTTTTTAATTACCAAAATTGCACACGCTTAAATTTTAACAGGTGTTCCTGTTAAAATGCTTCTCATTTTCACTTCTCTCAGCTCAACACGAGATGTTGAACACTGAAAAGCTGGAGGTGTTTCTTCCTTTTTTAAAGCAAGACGTTGACAGTCATCTTTGAAATGTTAAAGGAAGGTGAAAATCTGTGAGCAGTGATTATCCCTGGAGGAGGGCAGGGTTGAGCCTGGAAGCGACACTTTATAACCTGAGTTATTTTAGTATGAGCTTGGATCGCTTTGGTACTTTTTGGGAGAACTCAGAAGCAGGTGGAAAGGCTGGGGATGTAGCTCAGCACCTGGCGTGTGTGAGACCCAGGCTCCATCCCCAGTCCCGGTCACGGGGAGCTAGTAGTATTCTGACGCAGGAATCTCTTTTTCCTGTGAAACACACGGTCCCAGGGAAAGTGCAGATCTGTGGATGGGGGTGGGGGGGGTGGGGGAGGGTAGGGAACACAACCCTTGAAGTAGCCAATTCCTCCCACTCTGGCCGCCCAATGTCCTTAGGGCTCTGTCCTATAATGAAAGCAGAAGGCGGTGGTACAAACCTAAAGTTTGTTTCTGGGTCTGTGGCCGAGCGGCTGGGGAAATCTTGGAAAAGTTACCAAAGTCCTTGGTTAACGGACAGGTAGGTCCAGAAAACTCTCCATTCTCCTAAGTGTCTGCCCTAGTTTCTTATCCACTAAGCGATTAGAGTTCGGCTTTCAGCACTGGCCTCACCCCTGCCCTCCCTTTCAGCTAGGTGGTTCTCCCATCTCTGCCCAAATCAGCTACAAGCATCCCAGTGCAGGATGTACCTGTCACAACAGCTAACAGTGAGTGCCAGTCTGAGGTGTCCTGCTGCCCAGAGAACTTGTTGGCACCACTCCCAAACGACCCCAGATAAAAAAAAGAAATGAAGCAGCGACACAGGTCCTGGAGGTGCCCCGAGACAAGTAATCCAAAACATGCGTGGGAAGCACACTTCAGAAACTCGGCTCCAGGGGCTCTCTGGAACAGCAGGGTGCTTGCCAGCATCACCCTACTTCGTGCACTGGTGGACCCCGGTCTCTTCCGAGAACCTGCTCTGGCACTGACCCAGCACTCCTGGGCTCTTCGGGCTCTCAGTCCTGCCTGAGCCACGGCCTCAGGACTCAGGCAGGGCACAGCGTGGGAGAGAATCAGCCTGGGACTGTCCCGGTGACTAACCCAGCATGATCTATCCAGTTTCTTTATGTGGGTTAACTCCAGAGTTTCAGCCAACACATGCACGTGTAAAAGCTGACTGTCAGAGTATCTGCTGGCACTGATTCACCCTGGAGCTGTCTCGAGCATTCAGCCTAAATTCTCTGATCGGTGGCATAAGAGGAGGGCTGGGGAATCCCACCACGAAGCTGCCTCCCGTAGCAGGGAATGTCTGACCTTCTGCCAGGAGCCAGGGAGAGTTGAACAGAGCCTGGCATCACCCCTGTGCCCTGGGACAGGCGGCCATGCCATCACAAGGACACACTCAGCTCTGTGTCATATGCACACACGAGCTATGGACGTCTGTGCCCTTGTGTGTCAGGAAGAGGCACACTGCCCCAACCCCTCTTCCTCTCCCAGCTACACCGACCCCACCCGGTGTTCAACTCCATAGCAACCCACCCCTGCATTTTCCTTCCATCTCATTCCTGGAAGTGTGTTTGCAAGTTATTCAATCTTTTAATCTTCTTGACATCAGCCTGGGGATATGTAGCCGCTCCTTTCTCTGGGAGTGATTCTTCTTGCCCAAGTCTTCCACCCACCTCCCGGATGCCAGCTGCTCAGGGCCCAAGGGCAAGTGCCACAATGGACGTTGTCAAGCACTGTGGAGCCCTGCGTGACTTACAGCTGACCAGAGAGGCCCTGCCAGGCCCACAGCGCCTGCCCTGACCACCGCCTCCTGAGCTCCCTTCACTGCCTGGTCTCAGATCATATGTCCCCAGAATGCTTCTGAGAGGTAAGAGCCACACCATGCATTGGGGCTGCCCAGAGAACTTGGTGGCACCACTCCCAAACCACCCCAGGTAAAAAAAAGAAATGGGCAGCAGAAGGCTGCGCCGGGAAGAGATGCAGAAGGGACCTGGAGGGACGAACAGAAGCTGACAGGAGTAGAGTTGGGGCAACTCCAGCAGAGGCTTGTGGTGGGAAGAGGAAACACCCTTCCACCATCTCCCCTAGGACCAGAGACACCCAACACCCTCTGTCACAGCAAGGAGGCTCTACACATGCTCAGACAGCCAGGCGCTGTTAGTAAAGGGATGCCCCGATGGCCCGGATGGGAGGGGAGCTCTGAGCACTCACGGCACCGCTCCACCTGGCTAAATCCTTCATGCTGCCTTTTCTATCTCCCTCCTCCACTGGCCCAGGGAGCCCACCATGACCTAAAAGCCCATGCTAGCTCGCCTCCCAGAGCCCCCAGTCATGCCCCCGTCCCTCCTCACTCCCGAACTCCACAGTGTCCCTCGCTGGCCTTTGGCATGGATGGCACTTACTGTCCAGTGCTGTGGTCACCTGTGTGCTCAGCTGCCTGCACCAGGACAAGCCCCAAACCTGGCACAGCCAGTGTCTTCCAAGTGTCCAAGGCCTGGAGCACAGTCCCTGGAGTGGGTGACAGCCGAGTGTCCCATACAAGACGGACTGCGGTGCCTGCCCTGGTCAGATCCCGCCATCGAGCTGACTTTGGACTCTCATCCCACTACCTTAAACACTGGCGAGGGCCCGCTACAGCTCTGTAGAGTGTCACAGCGGGGCGAGGGCTAACTGGCGCAGATGCTTCTTGTACACATCCTCAGGCATCCCTGTGGCCATTTCACAGATGGGCAGCACATCTAGAGACACTGAGAGGCAAGTCCAGGGTTGCGATGCTGAGTAAGAGCGGTGCAAGGATTTAAACCCAGGCCGTTCACAACCATGCCTAAGGCTCCGCGGGGAATTTTATGGTCCTTCTCTCAGCAACATCTAAGAAGCGAGCAGGAAACTCCGCACTTCACGGGATGATTGCTGACACTAAAAGTTAACGTTCAATCCCAGCTCTGCACTGAAGCAGGAGCTTCCTGCTCTGACTTGTGAGGCTGGAGCCAGTGGGGGCCTGGCATGTTCCAGGTCATTAAATGTTCACTGAGTCTCGAAAACCTGTTTCTTTTCCTCATGGGAGGGGTGGCCTCTCCTCTTTGTGAGATTCCAGGGTTGCCCGTGCCCTCCCCTCCCCTCCCCGCTGCTCTATAAAGTGTCTGTGCTAGCCCTGAGGGAGGCCACCTGCCACCCAGCACCGCTCCCTCACAGGCCCGAGACTCCAGCCAGTTCACCATGCGCTTTCTCATCCTCACCAGCCTCATCTGCCTCCTGCTGCTCTGTGTCTCCGTCTCCTCCGGGGAAGGTAGGGCTGCCCCAAGGTGCCGGGCCCTGAGCGGGACTCCAGTATCCAAGGAGGATGGAATGGGACACGCTGGAGAGTAGATCCCAGTGGGCACACCCTGAGCTCCCCCAAACATGCCGGGGGCCAAAGGGAGTGCCCCTTTGTCCCCTGGCCACACACCCTCTGCCATGCCTCAGTCCTTCCCACCTGGACATTCGGGAGTCGTATGTTGTCCCTGTACCCTTCTGGGTCAGAGGGAAGTCTTACTGGACAATGAAAAAACTAAAGAGTTCACTATGAGTATTTGGACTCTTCAGGGTTCATGTAAGGAAAATGCCCATGGGCTAGGCACGGGCATGTGGGTGTGCTCAGAAGGAGGGAACCTGGTCTTTTCATACTGGATAGGAATCCTCAGCTCTCTTGCCTCTCATTTCAAACAGTTGAGTATTTCAGGCTCTTTCTCTTATACAGCACTTAGAAAACTACCTACTTTTTATTTTGTCTTCATGGTTAAGGTTATTTTGACATTTATTGGAGCTGAACATATAGAAATATATAGAGGGGAGCAAAACACCCATAATTTTGTGCTTCAAGAATAGCCATGTTTGCCAGGCTCACGCCTGTAATCCCAGCACTCGGGAGGCAGAGGCAGAAGGATTGCTGAGTTCGAAGCTTGCCTGGACTACATAGTAAGCTCAGAGTCAGCCCGAACTACAAAGCGAGACCCTGTCTCAAAAAAAAAAAAAAAAAAAAAGAATAGCCATGTTCAACATTTTTTAAGGTGTCTGAATCAGTTTTTAAAAATGTAATTTAGGGCCGGGCATGGTGGCACACGCCTGTAATCCCAGCACTCGGCAGGCAGAGACAGGAGGATTGCTGAGTTCGAGTCTTGCCTGGACTACTTAGTGAGCTCAGAGCCAGCTTGAACTACAAAGCGAGACCCTGTCTCAAAAAAAAATTTTTTTTAATTTAGGGGGCCAGAGATTTAGCTCAGTGGTTCGGGCACCTGCCTCACAAGCGCAAGGTCCTGAGTTCAATCTCGGTAACCACATACAATGCTGGGTGTGGTGACTCACGCCCACCAGCAATCAATACCACATACCACAGTGCCGGGCGTGGTAGCTCACACCTGTAATCCCAGCACTCAAGAGGCAGAGACAGGAGGATTGCTGAGTTCAAGGCTTGCAAAGCAAGCCTTGTCTCAAAAAAACAAAAACAACAACAAAGAAAATGTAATTGATAACCCTCCAGATGCTCAGCAATACCTTCATTTATCACTCTTTTTTATATTCACTAAAAATTCTCAGGACTGAACTCGCCCCTTCACACCACAGTGTCAGCAGCGTTCCCTGTGAGTAGAGAGACTGCAGAAAGCATTTATGTGCACGCGTTTCTGCAGGGAACATGTGCAGAAACATGTTCTAGTTGGGAAAAGGTGATTAGATTTCATTAGAATTAAGATTAGAATTTGTCAGCACACCACACAGCAAGTCATAGGATGGGCCTCCAACTGGGGACAGGTTTTCAGTCACAGTGTAACTTGAATGGTGACTCACAAGGATGAATATCATTCCATAAAGATTCCTGTTCCCATAGGACACTCTGGCAGATGTGGGAAGTGGCCATGTTCAGCTGCTATTTTTACATATCACTTGCCAGCGAGGGAGGCGGCTCTCGTTAGTTTCTGTGCTTAGATGCACCAATGTTCACAGCTGTGCACTGTACTACATCCATGGAAATGTATGCATTGCTCTAGAAAATATTTTCATCTTTTCAGAATGTTTTATTCATCCATGTGGGCAGTGCATGATAATTACATTCATCCTGGGGAGTTGGTGCATGTACTAAAGGCAGTTTAATTCTCTTTATGTCCCCTTCCTTCCCTCCATTTCTTAGAAAAGTATTTCCTCCTTAGGGTTCTTTTCCTGGACTAGATAGTCACAGGGAGTTCCTTCATGGAAGGCAGGGACACATCTGACCCACAGTGCCAATTGTCCCTGGAGGGGAACGTGAGGAAAACGTGTCCCGGAAGCACAGTCACCTCCCAACATTGACTTTATCACCTCAGAAAAGTAAAATTCAGCCAGGTCCACCTTCCCTCCATGGCCTGGGCCTGGAGAGTGAAGCCCACACACATAGTCCCTACAAGGACCCCCTGCCCCAGGGTGTCCCCAAGCTCACTGAGAGAGGCCTGTGCTTGTTCATGTCCACCCTCAGGAAAAAGGTTGCTGAACAAGACGCGGAAACCCAGGCGCTGCTGCCACAAAGCTCCCAGGTTTAAGCTGCAAGGTAAGCCCGCACCTGCCTGGGCATGGTGGGTGGGGGGTGGCGCTCGGGTGGCCCTAGGACAGGACAGACGTGTTGATCTGCCCCTGCCTGAGCATGGTGTGACCACGAACAGCTGTGACCCCACGAAGCCCAGTGCCGGGGGACCCACCTCTCCTCCCAGAGAGGAAATAAATGGATAGTTTCACACTGAGCACACAGAGGCGAAGAAAAGCCAGGTGCAGTGGAGAAGTGGTTTGGACCACACAAGTCCCTGAAGGGAGGTGACACCAGTCACCCCTGAGAAAAGGTCTCCAGGGATGCTGGAAATGGGGTACATGCAGGAGAAGCAGTGAGGTGCAGGCCAGGGTGGACAGAAGACACCCCAGGAGCTGAGGGCAGCAGGTGCTCTGGAGTCTGCACCTGGCCTGGCTGCCTGTGAGCTGCGTGGATCCAGAGTCCCGGCCAGTGTGCAGTCCTGGCCATGGGTGGGAGTGTGGGTTGCTGAGGGCTCTGTTGTGGAGAAAGAGAAGCCAGCGCAGCAGGAAACAGAGAGGCCACCTCCAGGATCCAGTCCCAGCTCAGGTGCAAAGCTGGGCTCAACAACAGGTGGAGAAGAGCGAGGCTGCCTTGCCAGGCACAGGGACAGGGAGAGGGGTCAGACAGACAGAGGGGCTCGTAACTGTCACCGGAGCCTGCGTCCCTCTCAGCTAGTGAGAGCCCAGGCCAGGGACAGCTCCGGAGCAAGGAAGGGCAAAAGAGTGCAGGCAGGAGTGCCCAGCCTCAGACCTCAGCTGCCAGGGGCTCGGTTCACAGCCACCTGGGTGCTCACAAGCCCACAGGCCAGGGTGTGAGGTGCCTTCCCAGGCAAGGCAGAAGTGAGGCAGCTAGGGCAGCTATCCACGCCAGCCTGGAGTGGAGGAGGAGGACAAGGAGGAGAAGAGGGAGGAGGACACACAGATACAGATATACACACAGACACCACACACCCTCAGATACAGACACAGACACACATCCATACACATGACACACAGGCACACAAACATGTATGCACATAAGCACACAGCTCAGAGGGGCATGGATGGCTAGCTCATGGCACACAGGTCCAGGGCAGCTTATTTGGGAGAATAATTTACCATTGTGGCCCCCATATCAAGACTGGTTTTTCCAGGAAGCTAAGGCAGGAGTATCTGTTCAAGTTCAAGGCCAGCCTGTTTTACATAGCAATTCTGTCATGAAAAAAGAAAAAACAAAAAAGAAAAAAAAAACAAGAGGGATCTGGGTTATTTTCCCACGTCTGTTTTGAAAATTCCATTGCAGAAATATATAAATCACTTAGCAAAGGAAGTGCCAGTAAAGCCAGCGTATTTATTGACCATGAGACTTCATTTAAATCCTGGGAACCATTGTAGTGAGGTTTTGTGCCCATTGTGTAGAGAGGGGCACTGAGGTTCAGAAGGAAACTGAGGCAGACTAGAAACCAGGGACTGTGCAGCTCTTTCCTCTATAAGAAACTGCCTCCTGCATAGATTGAAAGTGCTTGCAGCCTGTGTGTGTCACAAGCCACTGAAGGGTGACAGCTTCCTGGAAGGGGGGAGGAGGGCACCATCTGCTAGGATCTCAGCTCAGCCCCCTAACAGCAGCCTTAGTGTAAATGGCGTGATGGGAGGATCTGCCTGGAGCCCTCAGTGCAGGATCAGTGGGTTGGGTCCCTAGAGCACCTGCCATCGACCACAAGTGAGGCAGCTGGGCCTGGCCCAGGGCCCAAGCAGGAGATGGCCAGGCCTCGCTGGGTCAGGCTGCCAGGCTGGGCAACACACAGGCACTAGACAGTGGCGGCTCTTCACTCCCTGAGTGGCTTATGCCTTGGTGTTGTGTGGTCCACGGGGACAACAGCTACAGAAGGCTGAGCTCTGGCTCAAGGCACCAAAGCCATCTTCAAAAACTAACCCCACAAATGGCTGATGTGCTGAACTGATGACACTCACCACCCTACCGGTGGGGTGAGAGAGCTTTTCCAAGCATTTAGCGTTTTGAGCCATCTACACAGCACACAGCGGCACTGCCCTAATTACAGAAACACATCACTGGTGCTGCCCGCTGTGGCGGGTGCTGCTCAGCCTTAAGCTGGAGTCACATCTACAGTAGCTGAAGCCTCACAGCTGGTCAGGGAATTATGGGCCCCATCAGGTTACGCTGCACACTGGTCTGATCATCACTCTGGGCAAAACTGAAAAGAAAATCACACCAGTGTTAGCACTTAGTTAAGCATCGTGATAATTAGGTTTTTTTGTACATCTAGCACTTATACAGCAATTTCTAGGTGTGTTATTTACCTGTGCCAATGCATCTAATCCTCATAATAATCCTAAAAGTTAGATAAGATTACTGTCTTCATAGTTAGAGATGAGAGACCAAGCCCCAGAGAACTCAGTACCTTGTTGAAACCCAAAGCTAGTAAGTAAGTAGTTTAGCTGGGCTTCTAAGCCAAATAATTTAGCTCCAGAGTCTATGTTATTAACTTTCACACTAGAATGCATGTAGAAATAACCTGGGAACCAGAGAGAAAAAAGAATAATCTTATTACCATAGCTTAATAACCCTTCTTATTCATTTGTGCCTCCTTTGTTGTTGTTGTTGTTTTCAAAAACGTTACCTAATTTTGTTTTTATTGTACCTTCCCCCCCCCCACCCACACCCTGTACTGGAGTTCTAGAACCAGGGCCTTACACTGAGCAAAACTCTAGCTTCTTTTTTATATTTTATTTGAAACAGGGTCTCATTAAGTCACTAAAATCCCGGGGCTGGGCTCAAACCTGGGACCTCCAGAGGGCTGGAGTGGCAGATATATACCTCCACACTTGTTTCTTGATTCCTTTCAAATTCTTATATACTAACATTACATACTAACATTTTTTTGTGTGTTGATACATGGTACAATCCACTGTGGGATTTTTAGCACTAATAAATATTTCATCATCATGAGCTATCATTACTAATCCACTATTTCTCTAGCCTACAGAGAATATTGAGATTATCCATAGAAGTTCTTCCTGAATTTTGTTTAAAATAAGGTCATCCGGCTGAGTATGGTGGCTTACACCTATAATCCCAACATTTGGGAGGCAGAGGCAGGAGGATTGTAGTGAATTCAAGGCTGGCCTGGGCTACATAGTGAGTTCAGGACCAGTCTGAACTATAAAGGGAGACCCTGTCTCAAAAACTAAAATAAATAAATAAAATAAAATAGGGTTACCCAACAGCATGCTATTCAGAATTAGCTATAAATGACATGACTTAGCAGACTGACACTATTTCTGTAAAGCTGTCCACACTAATAATGAGGGAAAAATCCCACAAAATAAAATAAATTTGTATTATATAATCCAAGCTGGCCTTGAATTCACTTCATAGCATAGACTGACCTCTAATTCACGGTGACCCTCCTGCCTCAGCCTCCTGAGGGCTGGATGTACAGCACACCTGGCTTTATCCTACTATTAGAAGCAGTACAGAGTCATTCGATGCATGTTGGATTTTCTTTCTTGTGATCTTTTTAAATTGATTTTATTGGTACATTGTTCCTCCCATGACAGAGGAGGTTGGACAAACAGTGCACTCGGAGCCTGGCACCTGCTGTCTGGCAATGGGGGCTCTGGGTGACCTTCTCTCCACACTGTCACAAACAGGCTCCCAGCCACACTCTGCCAGTGATCAGACCCCGACTCCCCTGCCAGGATTTAAATAGTCAGGAAGGTCTTGCTCTGATTTTTTGTGGATGTCTAACTGTTTCCTCCCTCTCGCCCTCCCTTCCCACTCCTCCTGCCTGCCTGCTTCTCCCCCAGGGAACCACACCAGGTTCTGCAGGCCCTGCAGGCCCAAGACAACACCGCAGTCCTGGGTGGTGCCCGGGGCTCTCCCGCTGATGTAGCCCCAACCAGCTCTGTGCCGCTGAGACCCTCCTGCCCAGGCCACACACTGGGAATCTAAGCTCACCCTTCACCACTGAGGAGTTCGGAACTCCTGGTCCACACAAGCCGGGCTCAGCTGAGCAGCTCCAGGACCATCAGTGTGGCAGTCAGGAAACCCGCCATGACCGGAAGTAGCTGCAGACCAGACACCCAAGTCTCCTGGAGACAGGGGAGCAGGACCAGGGCTGTCAGCCAGAACTGCAGTCCCATCCGTCCTCGGAGGCTTCTGCCACCTGAATCCCTCAAAAGATGTCCCACCCAGCTTCCTGACTTGTGTCAGCTGGAAAGAAGCCCTAAGCAAACATATAATCAATAAACACAGCAAAATGCACCGCACCCTGTGCTGCCCACGCCCCTGAACCCCTGCCTCCCACAGGTCACGCAGGACCCGGGACTTCTGCTGTGATCTGGGCACAGCGGCCTGGTTTTCTGTGGAAGGAGCTCTCAGGTGTACTGGAGGGCAGCAGGAGACAGGTGTGACATGCCTACAGAACCCGGCTCAGGGTGTCCCCGCTGGCCTGCCCCATCCTCAGGCTGTTTATGCCCTCAGTGACCCCAGCTTTCAGAGCTGAGGCTCAGGGGACAGATGGCTCTGGGCTCGGATGCTTATCCCCCAGCACAGCCAGCGCCTCCTAATCCGATTCTCTAAGAGCCAAGAAGCTGGTTCCAATCACCCTCGAGCCAGAAGGCCACCCAGCCACCAGATGTAAGGCTGAGGGACAGAGCTATGGTCGAGGGACCTGGCACCCAGCAGGCCTGAAGTGTGCATCTTGCCCAAGCCAGACCCCTGAGCTTGTCATAACAGCTGTCACTCCTCAGTCACCTTACCCCGGACAGGCAAGGGCCAGGCCCACGCTGGCCTCAGAGGCTCAGAGGTGGCCAGACTAGAGCACGCATGTGACATCTGGGACACTGTGAGCCCAAGGGAAGAACAGGGAACAAAAAGGCTTGGAAGTGGGCCGGAGGGTTAGCTCAGTGGTTCCGGCGCCTGCCTCGCAAGTGTAAGGACCTGAGTTCGATCCCCGGTTACCACATATAATGCCAGGCGTGGTGGCTCACGCCTGTAATCCCAGCACTCGGGAGGCAGAGAC